>CAJNDV010030981.1:337-34959 GCA_905221635.1 Symbiodinium sp. CCMP2456 | reverse complement strand
ACGGTTGACGCCGCGAGCAAAAACCTGGATTTAGGGGTTTAGGGTTTAGGATTTAATTCAGGGTTTAGGGTTTTGGGGTTAACAAGGTTTAGGGTGTAGGGCTCCTGATTATGGTTTCTCCATATGGCCCCTCGAGGTTTCTAGGTTACCTCTGACAACCTTGAAATTCCAGGGTTTAGGGTTTAGGGTTTAGGGTTTAGGGTTTAGGGCTTAGGGTTTTGAATTCAAAGCCCGTGAAGCCTCGCCAACCCCAACAATAATTTCGGAAATATCCGTTGCCTTCTCCAGATCTGTTGGCTTATAGCAGTAAGTGTGGACCTGTGCGTGTTTGTGCTATAATATATATATATATACACACACACATTCAAATATGTATATATATATATATATTCTCCACTTATCCAGATCCAAACGTTCTTTTTAGATAACATGGGAACCCTCGTGAAGGAGCCGAGTCGATCGCGCAGGCATGGGATTAGAGAAGAGCGCTATGGGTGGGAACATGGGTTTAAAAGGTTGTTTGTTTTGGGGTTTATGTTATAGGGCATTGGGACTGAAAATGCACGACTGTAGTACTTGCAGGATCTAGGCCAAGATTCCTACATCCATCAACGACTTAATCCTCAATGCCCCACATGTCAAACCACGAAGCCTCCAGCCTCTGTCCTGCAATTTGAATCCCTGCACGCTAAATCCTCAGCTCCTATCCCGAAGGATCCAGGCAGTCTTACATCACAGCGTACACCTGGACCCAACAGTATGTAGACTAATAGCCCTTTATGGGTCTTGGGCCATTATTTCACCTACTTTTGATGGTTTAGGCAAGTCTTAATGTAATCCTTATTTGGATGTTTGAGGTGCTTTCGGGAACTTTAGGGCCAAAGTATATACTACATGAGGAGTACATGCACACTTAGGATATGGACGTGCAGACTGCAAGCCGTGCGGCTCAAGTCCACGACCT
Source organism: Symbiodinium sp. CCMP2456 (assembly GCA_905221635.1). NCBI lineage: Eukaryota > Dinophyceae > Suessiales > Symbiodiniaceae > Symbiodinium > Symbiodinium sp. CCMP2456. Next base: position 33,995 of record CAJNDV010030981.1, on the reverse strand, counting down.
ACAGAGCCACAAGCAACTTAGCCTTGTATCAATTTACAAGTGCTTGTAAAAGGAAGTTATGTTAAGGCTGAGGAGGTAGTTTTTTGTCGGGTATCAGGTATCTACACTGTACCCCCTAAACCCTAAAGCGTTGTACTCTAAAACCTTCGTTCCTGCATGCTGTTACGACCCCCTTTTTCTGGACCAATTCAGTATTCTTCGAGACGCGGCCCGAAGCCACGAAACGGCTTAGGGTTTAGGGTTTAGGGCTTAGGGTTTAGGGTTTAGGGTTTAGGGCTTAGGGTTTAGGGCTTAGGGTTTAGGGTTGTCGGCCTGGCTCCATAAATTGCACGCACCCGAACTCCGAGTACCAAATCCTGACTCCCAGAGCCGACTCGACCTACCTAAATCCCAATAGTAACCTACCTTTTGAGGTTGCGTATCATGATTTCCTTTTGAAGTTCTTGAAGGGGTAGGCGGTTCAGGGTACCTAAAGGCTCATACCCTACCCTTTTCAAGGTATGACATGTCCTAACTATTAAACTAGGTATCCGAGAAAAGGGGTAGGGTATGACTCTCTACCTATGACCGGAAGGGAAGCGCTGCAGTCTTTGACGAGGCTTTGGGCGTGAATCGTTCGCTCACGCGCCTGGATTTGAGCAACAATCAAATCAAGTCTCGAGGACAGCGGCTTCCTGTTTGGATCTATGCTTTTGGGGTTGGGGATTTAGGGTTTAGGGTTTAGGGTTTAGGGTTTAGGGTTTGGGGTTTGGGGTTTAGGGGTTGGGAGTGAGTTACGTCTTAGGGTCTATGGGCCTCAGGGTTTAGGGTGTAAGCCCAAAAGTTGGAAACCCCATAGCCTCAATCCTTAAGAGCCATATATAGGGAATCCCAGCACTATTTGGCCTTTATCCGGTTTCCAACTTTATGGGGCTTACCGTAGGGTGTACTGTTTAAGGCCTGCAGCTTCATAAGGTACTGGGGACTTAGTAAGGAATTAGGTATTAGTTGGATTTACAATGAGTTACAATACAAGTACTTATGACTAGGTCCCGGGTTCAGGGGTTTAGGGTTTAGGGTTCAGGAGTTTAGGGTTTGGGAGTTTAGGGTTTAGGGTTTCGGGTTTAGGGGCTTAGGGTTTAGGGACCCTCAGCCCGAAAAGCCCTAAAAGCTAAACCCCCCAAACCCCTGCTCGCTAAAATGCTAAACCCGAAACGCCTGAACACTAAACCCTGTTAAAAGCCCTAAACCCCAACCCTAAACTGTAAATCCTAATCCCTAAACTTTAAACTGCATCGATGCCTACAAGTGTGAGGGATTTCATAGTGCACATTATGTGGGCTCGTCCGCCGCGGAAAAGGGGCCATTGCACTTAAAAGCATTTTCTTAACCTCTAACCCTGACCCACTCGATCTGCCACAAGCCCCTGCCGATTGACGGCACATCGCACCGCAGGAGCTTTGGCTTTGGCGGAGGCCTGGGTAAGGGTCACTTTAACCCTTGAGGGTCCCTACCCTAAGACTCCAAGTACACAAACAGAACCTTCACATATTGCGGTCTAAAGTCTATGAATACTGTTGATGATATACATCCTGCATTACCTTCAAGACCCTACACTAAGGGAATTATGGTATATTCCTTATTATGGGTAACGCAGGATTTATATCATCAACCGTAGTAACTTCTTTGGGCTGGTTGGAGTCCTAGGGGCAGAGTTGGATTTGCAAGGGTTTTGTGAAGGTAGAAGGGTTGATTAACCTATTTCGAATCTTTTCTAGTCCGGCACCCCTTCAACAGAACTAACCCGAAGCCCGAAACCCCAACCCCCCTAAACCCTAAACCCTAAACCCTAAACCCTATAATTATTCATCCCCGAGTCCCTACAATTAAACCCTAAGCCCTAAACCCCTAAACTCGAGACCTCTAAACCCCCAAGCCCTAAGCTCCTAAACCCTAAACCCTAAACCCGAAACCCTAAACCCTAAACCCTAAACCCTAAACCCTAAACCCTAAACCCTAAGCCCTTAATTCTTAAACCCCAATTGCTCCAAACCCAAAGCTCTCAGCACTCCGTTGCTTTGCAGGCGCTCCGCAGCAATCCCGTGATCCAGCACCTGGTCCTTGAATTGAATCCTCTGGGTCATCAAGGCCAGCCAGCCACTGGTTTGCTTAGTCCTCCAATAAACAACCTTTAAACTTTTTGGGTTCTTATTATTTAGTAGTAATCTGCAAGTTTAGCCTCTTATTTCCCTGGCTTATTGGGGATGTAAGTTTGTATGGTTTAAGGTTCCGGGTTTAGGGTTTAGGTTGTGTGGTTTCGTTGGATGTCCATTGTGTTCGTTTAGTTTCCTTGAAGTTTCAGCATCGTTTGTTTAGTGTAGTTTGGGTTTGAGTTGTTGCCTTGTTTACAGTTTCAGCTGTGTGCTCATATGTTTGTTGGCGGCTTGAGCTGCGTATACCCTAAACCCTAAACCCTAAACCCTACACCCTAAACAAAACCCTAAACCCCGTTTGTTGTGAGTTTCCTTACTGTTTCTGGGGTGCAGGTTTTAAGCATCCGGGGCGAGGCTTCTCCTGATTTCTGGTCTTCGTCTTCGGAAGAGTGTGATGGTTCACCCTACTTGGAGGCTCAAGTAAGGGTTATACGGGGCCCTCTAAGGGATCTATAGGGGGTTTAGGGTTTAGGGTTTAGGGTCTACTTGGATGACCATGGGACTTAGTAAGTAAGGTTATAAGTACCCTAATTGGGGTTATAAGTAATTATAAGTCTAGTTACCTTATTTATAACCCTAGTTACTAAGTCCCATGAACCTCCAAGTAACACGCCAGACTCTACACACGAGCGGAAGCCTAAACTTTAAACCTTAAACCCCAAACCCCAGACCCTATAAACCCTAAACCTTCAACCTTCAACCCGAGATTTAGGTATGTACGGTTCAAGTCGCAAGGTTCAGGGCTTTCAGGGTCAAGTGAAGTCGCCGCAAGAAACTCTGGGAGTCTCCAGTAGTACACTATTGCCCTGGTGCGTCTAGGCTCTCCTTCCCGATAAGACTTGGGAGAACACAGAAGGCCAGCCTGCATCTTAAGGCTTTAGGGCTTTGGGTTTAGGGTTTACTGGGAATCGGTTGGTAACTTAACAGTATCGAAACGGCCCGGCTGCATTGTCAGGCGCCTGCTGCATCGCCGATGCGCTTTCCCAACATCCCTCACTGCTCTTCCTGGACCGGGTGTTCGGGGCGTAGTGCGCGTACAAATGCACATCCCGCGACAATGAATGCTACGTTCTGCTTGTAAATAATATCAACCTCGTGCTGCTGCCCGTATGGGTCGCCTATGACAGTTCAGGGCCTGGGGGAGAAGTATCTTAGGCGTCGAAACAGAGGAAGTAGGGTTTTCTATTACGGCTTTTGCTCAGTGTGTATTGGGTTCCTCCGGAATCTTGGTGTTACGTAGCTTGGGGGTAGTATTCATATCCCTAAACCCTAAACCCTAAACCCTAAACCCTAAACCCTGTCATAATCGTGCCTTACTTATGTACTGAAGCGTCTACCCCGCTCCTTCGAGTCGATTGATATTCGGCTTCCGTAAGAGCTCTCTCAGGGCTCTGTAAAGGTTTCTAGACGAAACTATCGAAGTTCTATATATATATATATATATTATATATATATATATATTATAATAATAATAAGGCTTCTAAAACAGGCACTGGGGGAGATCAGGGGACTCAATAAGTATGGTTGAACTTACCCGACGTGGGGGCAGAAGTAGCTTTAATAAGTGTAGTTATATGATATGATTTATAGCTCTATTTATGCAAAGTCCCATGATCCTCTAAGTACATGGGGTTCAAGAATGCACAGATTTAAAGCGTCGCCATTTATTCGAGACTCAGGCTTGTTATGGAGCCTGTAAAGGATCGCTTTAAAGCGAGCTCTTAAAGGAACTCGTCACGGGAGCCCTCCAAGGAGCCGTACCCCGATACTTGTCGATGGGGATGCTTAAAGGCAACATCGAGCGGAGACTTTCTCTCATCGGGACCGTTTACACTTTGACATATCTTAATGCTGTAGGTGCCTTGATAATTAGAGTAGGGTTTCGGTGTATATTCCGGTATAGTTGAAACAACGACAAAGATAAACAAATAGGTAAATGGATACCTACATGGAGTTTATAGGATTCCTGGAGCAGAGCTCCCCCAAAAGGTAGGCTACCCATTCTAATGGGTTAAGAGAGGGTTTAGGGTTTTGTAGCCCGCAAAACCTACAGGGGGCCCCCGAGCCCCGTCTGAAGGACCTCCGCCTTGCAGAGCTGGGGGAGGCAGCAAAGGGAAGCCCGGATTCTGCAACTTAGAGGGTTTAGGGTTTAGGGTTTAGGGTTTTGTGAGGGTGTAGGGTTTGTTAGGGTGTAGGGTTTTGTGAGGGTTTAGGGTTTGTTAGGGTTTAGGGTTTTGTGGGGTTTAGGGTTTGTTCGGGTTTAGGGCTCAGGCTTGGGTTTAGGGTTTGTCAAGCTTGAGGGTTCCGGGTTGGGTGTAGGGTTGTTAGCGTTTGTTACCGTGGGGTTTAGGGTTCGTTAGGGTTTAGGGTTTGTTGGGGTTTAGGCTTTAGGGTTCAGGGTTTTAGGGTTTAGGGTGTTGCGTTTGCCGTATACCTTATTTTTAGGATCATGGGGTTTAGTAAGGTGAGAGAGTTCGCACAATCAGCACCGGCTTAGGCCAAGCGGAGCTGCTTATCAGCTCCTCAAAGTCTGCCTTTGTGTGCACGGACAAGCACACTCAGCACCGCTTCCAAAAGCTGCTCCGCCCAGGAGAACCACCGGTGCTTCACCTGGTGAAAGACCTAGGAGTCGATTCTGCAGGTGCAAGGCGTCGCAGAGTGGCGACAAGCAACGCAAGGATCAGGAAAGCTGCTGGTCGCAGCCAAAAGCTGGGCAGGTTAAAATTGCTTGACAAGAAAAAACGGGCGCAGGTGGCAGCAACTGGTGTCTTCACGGCTGCTACTTTTCGGCACCAAGGACAAGGGCCATTGCTGGGGGCCATTACGGGAAATTGTCCTTTGGGTCCCTGGACCTGGTGTTCGACTTGTCCTTTGTGGGCACTGGGGACCCCATGTGCAAGCTCATCCTGGAGCATTGGTCCATGCTCCAGGAATGCGTGGTGAGAATTAAGGGATCTATAGGGGTACCATAAGGGTTTAGGGTTCAGGATACTTGAAGGGTCATGGGACTAAGTAAGTCGGGTTATCAGTACCCTAATTGTGGTTAGAAGTATTTGTAACTATAGCGACCGTATTTTTAACCCTCAACCCTAAACCCTTACAACCCTCTTTGCTAAGTCCCAGTTGAGCGCTTTGTAAAGGCTTTCTTGGACAGTGTGGTTTTGTTTAACATCGCTGTCTGTAGAGATATTGATCGTTGAAACAGGGTTTCGGGGTATTCGATGGGTTTTACAGAGGTTCTGCAATACATGGGTGTTGTGCTGTTTGGGGTGAGGGTTTCTTTGTGTTACGTTTTGTGATTTTTGTTTGGGGTGTGGCGTCTTGATTGGTCGTTTTGGGGTTCTAGGGTGTCGGGTCGGGCACGTGCAGCTGATGCCTGCTCAGCGGATCTAAGGGACTTAGCCAGGGCACGACAGCCCGCCGGCGGGGCCCCCTGCGGTTGCCGGCATGCACGACCGGGGGTGAGGTGTTCATTCGCACCTTGGTGGCGGGGCTGACGGTCGCCCAGCTGGCGACGGCCATGTGGGCCCTTGCGCCCGACGACGCCGCCAACCTCAGGGCGGCCATGGATGCGGCAGCCGCCGAGCCCTCAGTGGACGTTGCTCCGCCCATGGGCTTGCCTTCACGGGCGACCCTTTGGCTACATCACCTTCCAAAGCCTGTTGCAGCCCCTTCTGAAACCCGTCATCTTCTCTGCCACCTCCCCGGTTCTCCCCGGAACCTCCCCGGACCCCTCCCCGGACCCCTCCCCGGCTCTCCCCGGTTCTCCCGGAACCTCCGCATGCAATGACAGAAAGCCCCATACTCGGAATCCGATACCGCGAAACCCAAAACTAAACCCCAAACCCTAAGCCTATATCCGCAAAACCCTAAGCCCCATGAGCCTGCCGGCTTTGCCCGGAAGTTACAGCGAAACCCGTCCTAGCCTTGACCATTCTGATGCTTTGTTCCCACACTTAAACCCTAAACCCTAAACCCTAAACCCTAAACCCTAGGATTTAAAGGTATTGAGCCTCAAGCCCTTAAGGTTTAGTTTAGGGTTTATGACCCTAAAACCCTAAACTAAGGGTCATACTGTTGATGGACAAAATCCTGCATGACCTTATATACCTAAACTATGGGATTTATGGTACTATACTATATTTGGGTCATGCAGGATTTTGTCCATCAACAGTACGATTATGTTTGTGAAGGCCTCAGGGTTTAGAACCTGGCAGTTCTGAAAGACTTTCTCGGATAATCCAGTCCACTGCGAAGTACGAGATGAATGAACTTGGAGAGTAGAAAGATGAAGTAGTTACGAGACAGCGGACAAGCTGCGAACAATGATGTTCAACGCCATGGAGAGTGGGAAAGGAGCAATACAAGCAGCAAAACTGGTCGCAGAAGGTCTTTTTGTCACGCAAGTCTTACAACCCGCCTGGCAGTTCAAACTGAAGAGCAATGCCTTAACCCAATTTAAAACCCTAATTCCTAAACCACTAAACCCCTAAACCCTAAACCCTAAACCCCTAAATCCTAAACCCTAAACCCTAAACCCAATGCTGGAGCCCCGCCCCACCCTAAGCCCATTCCCGAATTCTTGAACTCATGGCTTCCCCCTATACATGATAAGGATTTGTAGGGCTTATAGGATTCATAGGGTTTATAGGGGTTTACGGCTTTAGGGGTTCAGGGTTTTCGAAACGCTCATCAAAACCCAAACGACTAGCCGCCCCGAAAAATCGCCCTAACCCTAAACCCCTAAACCCTAAACCCCTAAACCCTTAAACCCTTAAGCCCTAAACCCCTGAACCCTAAACCCTAAACCCCTAAACGCCTAAACCCCGAAACCCTAAACCCTAAACCCTAAAACTGCGGTGATGTCGAGGCAGGGGCAGCGGCCTTGGGAGAGGCACTGCGGACAAACCAGGCACATAGGGTTCTTGGGTTTAGGGGTTTAGGTTTAGGGGTTCAGGGTGTAGGGGTTTAGGGGTTCAGGGTGTAGGGGTGTAGGGGTTCAGGGGTTTAGGGGTTCAGGGTGTAGGGGTTTGGGGGTTTAGGGTTTAGGGTGTTTTTTGCTTTGCGGCTCCCGCTCGAGAGAAACACTTCTTGCAAATTGCAGCCATTCGGACGAATCTGCGACTGCATGGCATCTTTTTTCCTGGCCCGTTTGCCTTAAGCCCCTAAGCCCTAAGCTCCTAAACCCTATAACCCCCAAACCCTCAACCCTGAAAGTTGTTCAGTCCTTCAGGGGACCCATAGAGGAATCGCTCCTAGTCCATGCAGTTTTGTGTTAAGGGTTTAGTGTTTAGGGATTCGGTTTGGGGTCGAGTGTTTAGGGTTTAGTGTTTAGGGTTTGGGGTTTAGGGTTTAGGGTTTAGTGTTTAGGGTTTAGGGTTTAGTGTTTAGCGTTTAGGGTTTAGCATGCTCCACCGTTGTGAAATGTCGCAGTCAAAGCTTAAAAGGACCTACGCCCTGTACCTCGAACTGCCCCAGTCCTCGGGATTCGGGGTCCTCAACTAGGGTCCGTCCTTGCAGGCTTCCTAATGTTTAGGGATTATAGGATTTAGGGTTCATAAGGTTTTGGTTTATAGGGTTTTGGGTGTTATGGGATTTATTCGTTCTCTCTACGGTTTGATTTAAAGTCGTTCAAGATTCGCATATTTTTTGCGAGCATGACTATAGTCAACCCTGAACCCTGAACCCTGAACCCTAAACCCTAAACCCTGAACCCAAAAACAACGTAAGTTTTCTACTCGAATACGGGAGAAAGGCTCCGCTTTAATTCAACCCTGGCATAGGCTCAGTCGCCGCTTTCCGCCGCAATGCTTCATGTTTGGGGGTCTCGAGGGTTTAGGGTTTTAGGGTTTAGTTTAGGGTTTATTAGGGTTAATACAGAGTTGGCCACTTTTTGCGCAAAAGACTTCGATCACACACGGACTTTGAAGAAGCACATGTGTGATCTTTTGGCCTCCCTGTCCATCTGCAAGTTTTTGCACATTCTGCATGACGGGAAAATCTTGGACGAGTACGCTAAGCCTGACGCAACCATGGTCTTGCGGTTGGTGTTCCTGACATTTGCTGACCATGTATGGCCTCTCGGGAAAGAAGCTACCCTGCAACTTATGCTCGGGCGGATCTGGCTCTTGCTTCAAGCTGGTGTCGATAAGGATTGTCGCCATGACGGTATGAAAGCCCTGATGATCGCACCTGCCAGCGACAGTCGCAGAACAGCCCTGATGCTCGCATCTGAGAAAGGTGACTTGGAGGTCGTTCGCCTTCTTCTGGAAGCTGGTGCTGACAAAGGGACCGCAGACCGTGATGGCAAGACAGCCCTCACGATGGCGTCTCTGAGTGGTCATTTGGAGATCGCCGGCTTGCTGCTGGAAGCTGGTGCCGCAAAAGACTTTGCAAATCGCAGTGGTCGAGCTGCCCTGATGCTCGCATCCGAGAGATTTGACTTGGAGGTTGTACATTGTACGCATGCTGCTGGCTGCGCAGGCCGCGATGGCAAGACAGCTCTAATGCTTGTGTTTCTGAGTGGTCACTTGCAGATGGTACACGTACTGTCGCTGTTTCATGCTGAGGTTAATATTGCAGAGCGCCAGGCAGAATGGCCCTGATCCTCGCATCATTTGCAATGAAGCAGGTGACTTTGAGGTCGCACGCTTGCTGCTGGATGCTGGGGCTAACAGAGACGACTCAGATCAAGATGCCAGCACAGCCCTCATGCTGGCATCTCTGGCTGGTAACTGGAAGATCGCCAGCTTCCTACTGGAAGTCGGTGCTGAAACACAATCTGCAGACCGCAATGAGCAGCCCTGATGCTCACATCTGAGAGCGGTCACTTCGAGGTTGTACGTTTGTTGATGGATGCCGGTGCTGACGACAATGCTTGCCGCCTCACTTATAGAAACTAGGTAGGCCTTTGGGACATTTTATATTTCCCCTTATTGGGCTTCAGAGGATCTTATTTACGAACATTTTTCAGAGGCTTCGAGGGGCCAACCTAGGAAAGGGTTGAGAGGGAAGATCTTGCCACGACTATCAGGACCAACATCTCGGAGTTCTGCAAGGCACTGGTCGACCAGTGCCTTGCAGAACTCCGTGGTCTTGTCCTTGTAGTTGTGGCGAGGTCTTCCTCTAGTCCCTCTCCGAGGATGCCACCCTGAAGCTATGACAGCCTTCACCAATGCCTCTTGGAGGGATTCCTCCGAGATTCTGCAGCTGCTCCACGAATCTGATCCTGAGGGTAGTCGGGACTTTGGCGGACCGGGTTGGGGGGAGCCCTCTCTTACGCATCGCGGAGTGACGCGTGGAGGTCGCACCTTTGCTGCTGCCGGAGCTGATAAAGCTTACGCGAAGCCGGTTGTGAAACCCCTAAACCGTAACTGAAAACTAAACCACTCATAAATCTCAAATAAACCCTACACTCTAAGAGCGTTGGTTATGAGGTTGTTTATGTCGTAAACCCGGCACCCCAAACAGCCCAAACCCCAAATGCTGAAAGCAGTGCAGGTCCTGCAAACGCTTGATCTGAGCTACAACCAGATCCAGGATCGAGGTGCGGGCAGGGGCCGAGTGCTCTTATTGATTGAAATCGCACGGTTTACGATTTAGGGGGTGCATGCAGGGTTTAGGGTTTCGGGACGACCACCCAGACCCCCAAAAACACCCCCAAACCCTAAACCTTCGTAGGGTGAGTTCGTATCGTCTACGCCCCGAGCCAAGAAACCTGCCGGAGCGCTGTAGGTCTCCAGGTGTATGGTTTTAGGTTGTATAGGATTGGTCTTCTTGTTTTCCGTTTCGTTCCTGGTACTGGCGTGCCCTAAACCCTAAACCCGAAGCCCTAAACCGTAGCTGGCTAGAATGAGGCTATGTTGAGTCCGAAGGCCGCGGCTGTGGTGTAATTTCGGTTCAGGGTTTCGGCGGTTTCGGGTTCTCGCAGGGTGCATGTGGGAGGAATCGGTCTTGGGTTCCGGGTCTCGTAAGACGAGAGCTTGATGAAGATCAGGATGGGGTGATCTGTCGTAGTTACCTACTGAGTACCGACAACAAAATTTATAAGGTTCAGACGAGCTGTGACCTGCGTACCCTTCCCTTCTGTTGTTAGTGTTTCTGGCAAAGCTAGGATAAGAACCCCCTGCAGACATCTCAGATAAAAGCTACAGCTACAGTGCAGAAACCTTACGACATGTTATATGTCATGCACGTGGCTTTGTTGTTCTGACGCTTCGAGTCTCTGCGTGTGTGTGTGTGTGTGTGTGCGTGTGGGTGCGTGCGCGTGTGCTAGTGTGTGAGTGTGTGTGTGTGTGGTCGTGGTGTTGGTGTGCGTTTGTGTGCACTACAAGACAGAAGCATGTTAGGACATGCCACTAGCAACTAGGCTAAACCCTAAACTATCAACCGTACACTCCTAAAAGTAACCATTTGAGGATGATAAAGGGTCGATGGCTGGAAGATTCCGGTCTGCTGTGACTTCCTTGAAGCCCAAAGGCTTCAGGGTTCAGGGTTGAGGGCCTAAGCCCTCATCTGAAAAGCGCCAGAATACCTTCGACCTTCGCCCAAGACTGATTTAAAGGCCAACATCCCAAGCTCACAAAATCCCTAGGCCCTAAAATCTTAAATGCTCACATTCGCACTTATTTGCAGGGACGCTGGCACTGGCAGAGGCGGCGCTTGGAGCTGTGTTTAGGGTTCAGGGTTTAGGCTTAGGGTATTAGGCTTAGGGCTTCGGATTTCGCGGTTTAGGATTTGGGCGTTTATAGAGTGCGTCTAGCATTTGCAACAGAGAAGGCGGACTGGGGTGACCTGGTGTGGACTCAGACCCAACAGAAATGGTGGTATTGTTTCCTGGCGATACATACAGAGCTCGAGCTGTCGTATTTCGAAATGTGTTTGCAACGGTTAATGATATCAATTTTGCATTACCCATAACAAGGAACATACCGTTATTCCATGGTTTCGGGTCCTTAAGGTCATGCAGGATTCTTACCATCAGCAGGAATAGTTCACATCCTATATTGGGATCCGGCTGCTGTGTTTCGACTTAAAACAAATTAGCGACGGTTTAGGGTTCATTAGGGTTTAGGGTTTAGGGTTTAGGGTTTAGGGTGTAGGGTTTAGGGGAGCGAAGGGAAAGGACTCTGGGGTTTCATTGTTATAGTATGGTGTCTAGTAGTGTTATCCTTGTTCGTCTTACCATCATTGTTATTACTTATTATCACTGCTCTTAATTCCATAGTCATACTATCGTTAATTACATATATTTTTACTCGTATTAACTGTTGTCATACTGTTGTCATATTTCTTCATCTTCTTATTCTTGTGACATTTGGGGACGCAGGGAAGAGCTTTTGGGCTCGGAAAGATTGCAGCTGCCTTGAGGGATTTGGCACTCAACTCTTAAGGCGTCTGTGAGGGTTTGGGGGCTCAGGGTTTAGGGGTTTAGGGTTTAGGGTTTAGGGGTTCAGGGGTTTAGGGGTTTAGGGGTTTAGGGTTTAGGAGGGTTTAGGGGTTTAGGGCCGTGAGACCCTAAACCTTCAGCTTTCCAGCAGACGGGTGTCGGCCGTTGTTGGAGGTATGCTCCCTCCACATCTTCCATGAGTTTGCAGCGCTAAGCCCCCATGAGTTCGAAACTCCGTTGATAGACTCAAGACTTTCATGTAGGGTCGGAATAACTACGAATGTTACTGGCGTTAGGCACATGTGCCAATCCGCTTGCCACGCAACTTTTAATTTCAAGCTAAGCCCTGTCCAAAAGGCCCTAACACCTAAAACCTAATACAAACCCTAAACCCTAAACATTACAAGCCCTAAGCCCTAAAACCTAAACCCTAAACTCCCCCTCTGAAGGCAGCGAACGGGGAGGAAAAGCATCCACAAACGAAACCGAAGGCCTCTCTTAAGCCGAAATCTTTTTATACACCCCAAAAAACCCTGAACGGTATATCTTTTAACCTGAATCCTGAAACCCTAAACCCCACCTGGACCCCAAAGAAACTGCCGTTTTAGGGTTCCTACTATGATTTCTGTATATAAGTCCTTAAAAAGGTGGGCTATTTGGGGTCCAGGTAAACCCTAAACCCTAAACCCAACCATAAGCCTTAAACTCTGCGATGGGTGCTTGGTTGTATAAGGCTTCGCTGAGGGTGTTGTGAGGTTTATATGAAGGTGCATAGGGGTTTAGGGCCGAGGGTTGGGTTCTGTAATGGTTACATAAGGGTGATGGCTCTATGAGATTATCTGGGCCTGATGGGTTTGCGAGGCCTTCTGAAACGGTTTAGGGTTTTAGGGTTAGGGTGCTTTCGGGGTTTAGGGTTTAGGGTTCAGGGTTTAGGGTTTAGGGTTTAGGGCTGCTAGGCCCTGCGGACGAACAGATCTCTTCAGAATCTGCTTCTCCGGACCAACCAAATTACAGACGCAGGCAAAGCTTTCGGGTCTGGGGCGGGCAAGGGGCCACGTCGCTCCCCAATTTTCACTTATTTCAGGAACGGTAGCAATTTGACAGAGAGTTGGAATATAATTGTATCCTCATGTCCTTAAGACAAAATCCTATCACTAACCATCCTTGTATAGCCCGGGCTCCAACTTTCTGCGGTTCGCTGTAGGTCGGAGATCCGGGTCAATAACTAGACGAAGTCCTGTTCTTTCTTGAGTATAGCCCTGAATCAGAGATAATCAGAGGGTATTGGGGACACTATGGAGACGTAGGTTATAATCACAGTAGTTGGAAGTAGGGAGTGCGGGCCTCCACCCCTAAACCCTAAACCCGAAACCACCAAAAACTTCAACCGAGGTTTTGCGTCTTCAGGTTCGGAATTCAGGATGTCCCCTTCCTATCTAGAATCTAGCCAGTCGGCGTGAAGCTTCTAGAAGGGGACCCCAAAGCTAATCCCCAAACCCTGAACCCTTAGCCTAATCCCTAAGCCCTAGACCCCAAAGAGTGACCGGAGTTTGGTGCGGGTGGCTATCCTCAACCCTGAAACCCCTTAATAGAGGGGCCTTAATAATGTCAACAGGGCTTGGGGCTATTTCATGTCGTGCGCATATTTAGGTCTGGAATGCGCCTTGTTATAGTGCTTAGGGGATACTGTTGCCAATTATTCACACCCCTACATATGACACAGAGGTATGTCTAGTGACTCTGTGGGTAGGCCAGCCTCACTCACCGCACAAAGTACAGATCCAATCTTCCGAGGTATGTCTTCTTGTGTTACCAGTACATGGTTCTAGCATGTGTAGGGTTTATCTGGACCCGGAAATCTACATGATGGTGTTCCTGGTTGTGAGTTGCTTCTGCAAGTTCTTAAAAACCTAAAGGTTCATGTATATACTATTACATGCGGATGGTCTTTGGGGACTTAATTGCATAATGGTAGTATGCACAGACCCTCTAGGACCTCTAAGAAGGTGCTCCGGTAGTTTTAGGCTTGTTCCAAGATGTAGGGTTTCGGGTTCTGGGTCTGGGTGGCCCGGGATGACCCACCTGCCCGTGGGAGTATGAGGCCAGGTGAGCCATAGGGGTGTACTTAGAGGTTCATGGGACTTAGTAACTAGGGTTACAAAAAAAGGTAACTAGACTTATAATTACTTATAACCCCAATTAGGGTACTTATAACCTCACTTACTAAGTCCCATGATCCTCCAAGTAGGGTTTGGGGCTTAGGGACAACATCCTTCACTTTGTGCCCCTCAGCCCCACACAGATTTACTAGGGCCCTAAACCCTAAACCCTAAACCCTAAACCCTAAACCCTAAGCCCTAAACCCTAAACCCTAAACCCTAAACCCTAAACCGCCCCACACAGATTTACTAGGGATGCGCTAGACTTCGAAATCGCCGCGAATGATCCGACCCGTGGCCTGGCGATCTAGGGTTTAGGGTTTAGGGTTTAGAAGTTTTTGGTTTAGGGTTTAGGGTTTAGAAGTTTAGGGTTTAGGGTTTAGAAGTTTAGGGTTTAGGGTTTAGGGTTTATAAGTTTAGGGTTTAAAAGGTTTAGGGTTTATAAGTTTAGGGTTTAGGGTTTAGGGTCTACATCTGTGCCAAGGTGAGCTTTCTCGCTTTCCTCCAGCATCGCAGCCCTGGCCTATCCCAGAGACAGGGTGCCTACCAATAGTTTGCACAAGATGTCGCAAGAAAACCCTGACTCTGATCCGCAACCCTAAACCGTACTAAGCTTTAATCAGGAACGCCAGGGCGATCTGCTAGGTAGAATAAAGCCCCATCTTGGACTCCCCATGGGCTGCATACATACTCATCAAGAAACCCTGCAACGACTCCCAAGAAGCACTCAGCATGCAACTCTACGAAATCCAATGAACACCGGTGAGAAAAGAAACTGACAAGCAGGCGTTGGCGCACTGGCGGACGTTTTGAAACACCACCGTGCGCTCCTGCAGCTGGCTCTGGGCAACAACCACATGACACCGCCGCTGGGTTTGGAAGTAAACCTGACTTTTCGGATGCTCAGGGGTTTAGGGTTAAGGGTCAGGGTTTAGGTTTCAGCGTTTGGAGTTTAGGGTGTAGGTTTAGGTTCCAGCGCTTCGGATACCTGATACTGCTGACATTCCACATCACGCTGAAGTTGCAGCTGCGGTCCTTGGTGTTATCGTCGTAAACCGTAAGCTGGTAAATGCGTAAAGTGACTGGAGGGGCAGAAGAAGCAGTTGCAGCGGTCGGCCACTCTGGCCGACAAGTACGGAACATACCTCGAAGCAGCTTCGGATGTAGCATAAGGATATACAGGGCAAAACTTGTTCCTGCATCGCGAACCCTTAATCCTCAAGTCCAAATCCAAACTGTTCTCTGGATATTAGGTAGGCCCCTTAAAACACTTGATGCTTTCCCTTCTTGGGCCTAAGAGGATCTTATCTATGAATGTATTTCAGAGGCTCACGGGAACCTAGTTAGTATGTCTGTACTAGCTAAGCAAACAGAGGCCTGGACCTGAAAGAGCTGACTTGGAGAGTACGGCTTAGGTTTTAGAAATTGATTCAGGTTTAGGTTTAACATCTTCAGGTTAGGTTTTGGATAGAATTTAGGCTTACGTGTCCATGTTCAAGGTTTAGAGTTTAGTTTTGCCCCAAGCCCTGAAGCCATTGTCTTGTCGTTCATCCATGTACCTTTGTGGGTCCGGTCCCTAAACCCTAAACCCCAAAGTTCTTAGACTCTGAACTCAAGGAGTCCGTGTACTCATATAATTAGTATACTGAGGCCTTGAAGGGGTTCCCATATAGGTGCTTTAAGGCCTAAGTATGTACGTCGATATGGGCACCGGACCCTTAAACCTAAGCCAAGCCCCTAGCACTTCTTGGCACCCTTATAGAAGGCCTATGGTACCTCCGTAAACCCTAAACCCTTAACCCAAACCCTAAACCCTTAACCTTAACTCAACCCTAAGCACTGCTAGAGCCTAAGCCCAAAGCCGTATGACCCCACAGCCCTAAATAAACCCGAAAGCTCTCCAGCTTTCACCATCCTCAAAATCTAATGTCGGGGCCTTAATGATTAGAAGAGGGTTCTGGGGGTTCCTTCAGGCCCCTATATTACTGCAAACGCCTGACTCCGTAGTACAGTAGGCAACATTGAACTTTAGCCTTTTTGTGGTTTAGGGTTTAGGGTTTAGGGGTATCCCTACTTGGAGGATCTTGGGGCTTACAGTAGTAGGTTAGTTCGAGTTATAGGTAGTTATAGCTTCAACTTCCTTGTTCATAACCCTACGTAGCTACTAAATCCCATGACTCTTCAAGCATAAACGTCTGAATAAGGTTTATAGGACTTACCCCAAAACCGTCTACTACCTGGACCCTAGCAAAACTGCTTTTCCATGGGCCTACATAAGGAAACCATCATAGGGAACCCTAACACGGTAGGTTCTTCGGGGCCGTCTTTAGGGTTCAGGGTTTAGGGTCCTAGAAGGTCCATATGGGGGTTTCCGAAAAATGGGGGTACCTTATTTGGGGGTCCTTATAATAGGGATCCTATTATTTAGGGTACTAGATTAGGGTCCCCTATTTTCGGAAACTCCCATATACACTACCATGATGGAATTAGGTCCCAAAAGACCATCCTTATTATTATGGTTTTGGGGTTAATTCCATAATAGTAGGCAATAGGGAACCCTAGCACGGTAGGTTCTTAGGGCCCAGGTAGTTATTGAGGCCCCTGCGTTAGGACCCCTAAACCCTAAACCCTAAACAAGTTCTGGAGGAACTTCGGTGCTGACGGAAAAAGGCGTTCAAAAAAAAACCCAAGAAAAAGAACGATAGCCCAGCAGAGGCAAGGGGCTTCTCTGCTATCCAGCGCCATGAGGCCGGGCGGACGAAAGGATGGTTTTGGCTTCTTGGGACATATACTAAGAGCCCCAATACCCGACCTTTAAACTTTTTGAGATCCTTCTCCGCCTTCGGTTTCACGAACGTCGTCCCATCGATCAAAGCACGCCCCACTTTGCTTTCAGGATCTAGAGTCCGACAATTTCTTGAATCCTTGATAATCCCTCGCGTCAGAATCCTTAAGATTTCCTACCGTATCCCACACGTCCCTCCCCGAACACTTCCAAGCTGTTTCCCACCAGATTTTTGAGCTCTTAATTCGACAGAGTCAGTCTCACGCCTTTCGCTGGGGACCGCGCTCATGACCCGACGTGCTTCAAACTTTTTGGGGTTCTTATAACTTAGTAGTAAGCTGAAAGTTTAGCCTTTTATTTCCCTGGCTTATTGGGCAATTAGTGATTACCTATACTATTTCAGGGGCTCCTTATTACAATTCTAGTATAATATACCCCAAAACCCTGTTCTATGTTTTCAGGCCGCCACAGTATGTAGGGGGGAGGACGTGGGGTTGAGGCGGAAGTCAAGGGTTCGCCTGTTTTTTTTTTTCAGGGCTGAGGGTTTTGAGTTCCGGCTCTCAGATTTCGGATGGTTTGGGGTTGTTTAATTTAATCTTTAAAGCCTCACTGGTCTTTGGAGGTTCTGCCCCTGGAGTGTTTGTTGGTTTTTGTTGCAGAAGTTCTGTGCTGCTTCAGAGGCTTCATTATGCTATCTTAGAGGAGCAGGGGTCTTAGCAACTAGGCTATATTCTCAGTAGATTCGTATTTTTCAATTTTGGTGTCCGCATCTCGTTTTCTGTTAGAGTTACCCAGGCCCCTCGAGGGCCTCAGGCAACAGCCTTGACATCTTCATCGACGGCCTACACCCCAAAAGCCCCCCACCCCAAATCCAAAGCCGCATGTAAAGCCAAAACGCCGCACCCACAGTTCGCCCAAAACTCTAAACCTTAAACCCTAAACCTCAGACGAACTGGTGCTCCAGCCGTGAACCGCGAAGATTTGGGGTTCAGAGATTTACACTAGGAGCCCTGCACTTCAGACCCTGGGACTTCTATGATAACTGTACTAACTATTATAGATAGGGTGACTATAGTTCTGCTGACTCATAACTCAGATGATCACCCTAAACCCTAAACCTTAAACCTAGCCTTACTGTTACTTACGAAGTCTCAGGTTCCCTCCAAGTACACCAACCAACTTGAAGACTCGACAACAGAGACTCCGAAATTACTCGCTCAATGAAGAAACATGCTTGACATTCATAGAGAGATCCTCACACGTTCACTTTTATAGGGCTTTCCTTAAAGAAGGATATTTTAAATCGATAGAAGGGTCCGTAACAGTTTACGGTGATAGAGACTGCCTACTTTAGGTTCATACAGAGATCCCTTAATATACGGCTTTCTAGAGACTGCCTCAATTAACTTAAGATGTATAAGGATACATTCCTTCATTCCTTAAACCCGAAACTCTAAACCCCTAAACCCTAGTGGTGAAGTCTCTGAGAGCATCTTCTAAACCCCAAACCCTAAACCCAAACCCTCAACCAGGAAGAACCGCGTGATTCAGATACTCTCCTTGGAGCTCAATGCCATTCGAGACCAAGGCGTTGGTTCGGGTTTAAAGATTTACTTTTTAGGGTTTAGGTTTCAGGGATTTAAGCTTTAAGTTTTAGGGTTTTAAGCTTTAGGTTTTAGGGTTGTAGGCTTTAGGGTTTTAAGCTTCAGGGTTTTAGGCTTTGGGATTTTAGGCTTCATTAGGTTTTGGGCTTGAGGGTTTTAGGCTTTAGGGTTTAGGGTGTAGGGTTGAGGGGCCAGGGGCTTCAGGCTGTTGGGATTAAACCTAGGCTTTTGGCGGACATAGTTGTGGACGTTCAGGCTATGATAAACGTGGTGGGAGGCTTCCCAAAGGCTCCATGGACCCAGGTGTTATGGGTGGTTGTCAAAATGATGGTCCCTTTTTGGGTGCGTAATATAGTACGGCACCTAATATTTAGGGTACCTAATTTGACAACTACCCATATACATTAGCCCTCAAGGGCCTATTTTGGGACACCCGTAAGGCCCAAGTATATACTATATGGATACATGGAGCCTTAAACTTAAACCCTTAGCTTATAATGCCCTTGAAGGAGCCCTTAAAGGAGGCCTTCTTGGTACCCTTAGAGGGGGCCCTTAAAGGAGGTACATGGAGCCTTAGTCGTTACAATATGAAGGCGAGCCCGATGTCGAATGCCAGCGCCCGAAGTGTCCAGGAATTGCACGTAGGAGTTGGGGCTTCAAGGCAGTAGGGTCCTTCAGGGTTTAGGGACCCTGGGTTGCTTTTTTGGGTTTCTGATTTCCGGGTTTAGTGTTTAGAGATTAGCGTTAAGTGCTAGTCCGCCCGGCCGCACACAAACCCTAAGCCCTAAATATCAAACCCTAAACTAGAGCCCTAAACATCAAACATCAAACTAGAGCCCTAAACCGTATATTCATCGAAGGAGGAATACCTGTCAGAAGTCGCTCCAGGTGCTGCCGACTTGGCATCTTCGCTGACGCAGCATCGGTCGTTGAGCTCTGGCTTTTTGGGTTTGGGGTTTAATATGGGGGGCCTTAATTTTCACCTATACTATTTTGGAGCTTCCTGATTGTGCTTATAGTATAATATACCCCCCCTCAAAAAAGAAGTCCCCTATAGTATGGCTTAGTTGGTGAGAACAATTAAGGATTTGAAGGTTTGTTATAGGTTTTCAAGATAACGTCTTACACTGCTGTAAGGGATTGCGGTTTAGGGTTTAGGGTCTAGGGTCTTGGAGTGTCCTTGAGTGTGAGTGTGATGGTGTGCCTGTTTTTATGTGGTCTGTCTGCATGCCTGCCTGCCTGCCTGCCTGCGTACAGAGTGGCTACGAAAAGTATGGGGGCCAAGGAGATCGCCGATCCCGAAACCTTAATTGCATTACTTCGTACCCTAATTGCGTTACATCGTACCCAACTCCAAGAGCCCCTTCTAATTAAACCCCTAATCCCCTAAGCCCTAACAGTCCATGCACCCACCCTAAACCCTAAACCCTAAACCCTAAACCCTAAACACACCACCCAAGGACACACCTTTGCATCAGCTCTAACGAGATTGGAGAAGAAGGCTCGCGCGATGTCGTCGAATCAGCAAGAACGCAGAGGGTCCATATACACTACCATCATGGAATTGGGCCCCAAAAGACCATCCTTCTTATGGTTTTGGGGGCCCAATTCCATGATGGTAGTGTATATGGACCCTCTGGGGAAGTAAGCAAGAAGTACCTTAAGAACCCCAAAACCAACTTTTTTGTAGAGTCCCTGTAAATCCCATATTAGGGCTTATAATAAGAGCCTACAAAAACGTGGGTTTGGGGTTCTTAAGGTAGACTGTAATGTCTTGATTCGAGAGTGGGAAATAGCAGCTCAATAGCAGGATACGCAAAGGAGCGAAATAAGATTATTATGTCAAGAGATGTCTAGACACACATACTGCCTCAGCACCGTGCTCTTCTGTCCAGTCCAAGATGAGGGGCTTTCAGAGGCTAGTTGAGCTGGGTTGTGTCGGCCGAAACCCCTAAACCTTTGCCGTCCCTAGTCGGACCCAGGTTGCGCAGGCCAGGCTGTACATTGTGAGGGTATTGCATGCCTTGAGCCCTGCAACTTCAGAGTTTTGGGGTTTCGGGTTATGTCTGTCTTGCAGTCGTCCAGCTTGTAATTTTCCATTGCAGCGCTTGTCGCAACAGCCACACATGGGCCCCATGCGAGGAAGAGGGACCCCACTCACCTGAGTTGGTACTGAATAAATCAGATTCAGATGCAGCTTTCCCGGTGGTGTGTCGCATCTCCTGAGCCTTCAGAAGTCCTGTGATAAGCCCGTAACCTGAATGGAGGTGCCATCGCCTTTGCAGACACGCTGCGCCAGAATCGGACACTACAGCAGCTGCTGATGAGCTTCTCGGTCTCGGAGTTAAACGAACAGAGACACCCAAAACCCCATAATCCTCTGAACTCTCTGAACCTAACTACTTCTCAAAGTAGGTCACATATGACATGGGGTTCTTAGCGTTCAAGAAAGGTTGGAAATCTGTTTCGACAGCCTGGGCACAGGAAGTTCGCAAAGCCGATCCCTCAGCTGCCCCTGTCATAGCCAAAGAATTCAAGACTTGGATTACGTAGCATAGAAGCTAGATAAATATATGCAACTAGATTATTCCATAGGGTTCCTTATCATACTTCTTCTACGGGGGAGCCCCAATCCCTATTGCAACTATCAAGGTCCCGACATTACCGCCCCAAGGGTCCACGTACCTACGCAGCATGCAATCGGTTTCATCAGGCCCGGTCTTATAAACGCACTGCGAGGGTTCGATTACAGGGCCCAAGTTATATACTGTAAAGGTGCATGGACCCTTGCACCTATAGCCCTCGCGTACCTGTATCCCCAATCCTTACACAACATAGTAGGTCATGACCCTTTAATAATAGGGTGTAGCCCTAAACCCTAAGCCCTAAACCCTAAACCCTAAACCCTAAACCCTAAACCCAAAAGCAGTAGGTCTTTGGATCCCCAGGCAGTCTGAAGCCTCAAAGGGACCCAGGCCTTTTGTATGTTTAGGGCTTAGAGTTTTGGGTTTAGGGTTTAGGGTTTAGGGTTTAGGGTGTAGGGTTGGGACCCAGGCCTTTTGTATGTTTTGGATGGGCAAGGCTTGGAGAACTTCTTGACGACCTTGTTTGTTGGGTTTGAGTTGGGGGGTTCAGGGTTCAGAGTTTAGGGTTGAGGGGTTTAGGGTTTCAGGGTTTGGGGTTGAGGGGTGTAGGGGTTTAGGGTTGAGGGGTTTATCCGGTTTTAGGGTTTAGGAAATGAGGGCCGATTCGGGGTCTCATAATCTACGGTAAATTCTTTGAGTGCGACGTACCTCAACCTACCAAAACCCTCTTTGTGCGGTCCCTGTAAAATCCATACCGGGGTTCATAATCAGAAGACACAAAATACAAAGTAGGTTATGGTAGTGTTCTTGGTGGGTCGTGAGACTAGTAACCGTGGGGTCATAAGTACCTTAATCGGAGTTATAAGTACTTGTATATTCTCATGATGTTAGAGTTACTGACTTATAAGCATTATTCAGCTGCTTAAAACCTTACTTACTACGTCCTAAGATCCCTAAAACCGAAACTTCCTAAACTCTAGCCTCTAAACCCTAAGCCCTAAACCCTAAACCCTAAACCCTAAACCTTAAACCCTAAATACTAAGATGGGACTCGAGACCGAGGCTCCAATGCCCTCGGGGCTCACGGCGCTACCGCCTTGGCCAGTGCGCTGCGGGACCGCTTTAAGGCTATAGTGGTTTAGGGTTTAGGGTTTAGGAGTTTAGGGTTTAGGGTTTAGGGTTTAGGGTTTAGGGTTTGGGGTTTAGGGGGTTCAGGGCTTTAAGGCTATAGTAGTAGGGTATTTAAGCCTTAAACCTTTGTGGGGTGCTAGAAGCCGTCTATACTCCCAAAGGTTGACCTGTGGTTCCCCTAGAATACTGGGCAAGTAAGAAGGCTTCAACTGCGGGGCCTCTTGTAGTTTAAGGTATTTAGGGTCTTGGACTTCTGAATTTTCTGTGGTTAGACCAAAAGCCCTAAACCCCAAACCTTTTAGGGGATTTGGTGTTCAGGGTTTAGTAAGTTGACACAGTGAGTGACACGGTTTGAGCCTTCGGCAAACCGGAGTCTAGGTAATATAGAAGCCTAAATAATTACAAATATTATTTCTTGGGGTTCCTTATTGTACTTCTACCAAGGAACCCAAAGCACTAATTTAACTATTCAGGCACCTACATTAGATTAGCCTTAAAACCCTAAGCAAGAAAGGTTCCAGAGTATTTCGCGAGCATCCCACACCCGAAGTCGGTTGCGTGTTTAGGGTTCTTGGGGTTTAGAATATAGGGGTGTAGAGCCTTAGGGTTTAGTACGAATCTTGATGTGATTTGGGATTTCCTCTCCGCAGCCATGCCAACAGCGACTGCTCGGAGCCCTGGAAGAGCCTCTTGCGCTATATCTAGGACCTTTTCAGCTGGGTAGTTACCGTTATAGGAGCCTTATAGAAGGTCTGTATACCTTATTATAGAAGCCCTATATACCCGAAACCCCCGACCTGTAGCTTCCTTTAACTATACTGTGCATGGATGCGTCACACGCCGGGTGGAAAGCGATGCCCCTGGTCCGCCCCAGTTCGACGGGAGATGCAAAACGGGCCACACAGTCGATGAGCCATACTGCACTCCAAAATACTTCCTAGACCCTAAACCCTAAACCCTAAACCCTAAACCCTAAACTTGCAATGAGAAGACACTGGGGCACGGGCCCAGCGTGCTGTTGGATCTACCGGCGCCCAGAGCATCTCGCGAGTGCGCACCACCGCAAGGGCAGAGGCCCACGTGGCCAGCGTCCTTGCCCCCAGCATTGGGTTTAGGGTTTCGGGCTTTGGGTTTGGAGCCTGGTGCTTGGTCAAGCTTTCCATCTACGAAAGGAAGGTTCGTGCGTGAATACTTTGAGAAATTGCATGATTCAGGTAAGGGGGTCTAGGCTCGAGGCCCGAGGCTTTAGGGCTCTGTATGTAATGGGTGGGTCGATTCAAGTTATCTTTCATCAATCCGATGCCCTGTGTTATAGGGTCGCTTTTAACGGTCCCTTTAAAATTAAGGTGTGCATGTAGCCTTTGGGGATGCTGCTGGCCGAACACCCAGAGCGGTTCCCTACGGCCCCCCCATCGCCCAGCAACTGGGTTCAGGGTTTAGGTTTTAGGGTTGCGCAATCCCTGAAGTCATTTAAACTCCAAGCTTTGAACACGTAAACAAGATCGAAGGCCCTAAACCCCGTGCAAGCCGTAAACCGTAAATTCCTACCCAAAACCCAAAACCCAAAGCCTTATTCCGAATCGAACCCGACCGCACCCCCAAGAACGTTCCTCTAGGAAATTGGACCAGTAAGTCATGTTAATCCCTGAGCCCTAAACCCTACATCCCCAAGCCCTTACAGGGACCCTTAGAGGAACCCTCTAGGGAGCCCTTAAAGGAACCCGTAACGCGACCCCCAACGAGGAGAATCGGACTTTGCTATTTCTAGAACTGCGGCTCAACGACCTTCAAGACACTGGTGCTGGGCGCTTGGAGTTGTTCTTGTGCTTTTAATACAGGTGCCTAAAGAATTACCTATATTTTTTGGGGCGTCCTTATTACAATTATAGTAGAATATAACCCAACACCTTGTTCAAATCATTAAGTCCCTACATTGTGGGTTTGGGGTTTCGGGTTTGGGGTGGGAAGTTTTCGGTCCTACGGTTGGGTTGATGGAGGTCGGCGCACATGCCAGCTCGGTGGAATAATGCAGGGGCCTTATTGATGACCTTTTTACAATGATGGTATATTGTACCCCCCCCAAAATCCTATTCTAATTCTTATGGCCGCTACATTACCATTACTGGACAATGAACACCTGCTTGTGCTTTTGGGTTTAGGCTAGCATGCTAGGTTCAGATGCTGAAAGGCTTGTACCACGAAAGCTGTAACATCCGTTCAGCTGCATGCATATTAATGATTTCAGCAGGTTTGCGTCGTTGCTACTCAGATTTGAGACTGAGAATTCGGTCACCAAAACCTTGTATGTGAATTACATAGCTAGTGATAGCTACCATCAAGGTGCTGCGGTACCCCCAAGTCGAAGACCTTGTAGCTTGAGAGCTCATCTAAGCCTCGATGACATCTGGAGAACTGAGCTTTCGAATGCATGGTCGTGCTTCATGAGTGCCTGTGGAATTCGAAGGTACTTCGAAGGGGTCTGAGCCCTCTCGGAGTGTGGGGGTAAGGGCGCAGAAGTGCTGAGGTGGCAGCGCTGGCGGACAGCCTCCGGCAAAACACGACGCTGCAGCACTTGGCTGTCGGGGCTCCCGTCAGCGAGATGAGCTTGCAGAGATTTGGGGTGGGGGGGTCCCTTCCCCTTAGCATCGAAATAGCCCAAAAGCCTGACATAATAGGGTCTTTGGGCCCAAAAGCCTTCAAATATGAGTCCCTTGAGGGTAAGGGTTCCTAAACCCTAATTAGGGGTCAGGGGTTTCGGATTGAAGGTTAGGTGGAGCCAAAGCTAGCCTCGATTGATAGCTTACAGACCCACTTGTCAGACAGTATCAAGGGCCGTAACCCAAAGGCTCCATATAGACTGCCATAATGGAATTGGGCCCCAAAAGGCCATCCTTATTTTGGTTTTGGGAGCCTATAATCGTAGTGTATATGCTATGGAGCCTCTAGGTAAGGCACGGGGGCTCCTAAGAAGATTCAGGATTCGGGGCTCACGGGTGTTCATGGCCAGGGTTGTAGGCCCTGGGGTTTAGTGTTTAGGGTTTGGAGTTGTAGGCTTGGAAACCCTAAACCCGAAACTCTGCACCCTAAATCCTAATCTAACCCTGAGCCCTAAACCAAAACAAGCCACCTGCGCTGTGCCAGAAGCCGCCAGCAAAGCAGCCCAGCCCCAGCCCAGCCCAGCCCAACCCAGCCCGGCCCAAATTCAAAACGAGGCTTCAAAAAGAAAACTCGGTCAAAACGTTTCGGTCAAAACGTTTTTGGCACCCAAACCTTTAACAGTTTCTATAAACTAAACCCTAGCAGGCCGTGGTAAGGCTTCCAGAAGACGAGTGAACTAAGCACCAAACTTCTTCAAGACAAACCCTGCAAGCTTTACTTAAGCCCCGACACTATTTCCTAAACCTTAGGTGCTAAACACCAAGCTAAAGACTTTAAGCCTTGAGCGCTATGACATATGTAATTTCTGCTCGTAGAACTGGCAAAACAACAAAAAAACTTTCAAGCCCTTCAAAACCCAACGAAAGGCTACAGAAGCCTTCCAAAGGCCTGATGGCCCCATGCTTTCCCAGAGGGTTTGTTTACATAGGGTTTAGGGTTTATATGGGGGTTTAGGGTTTAGGGATTTAGCGGTTTAAGGTTAATGGTTTAGGCCCAAGTACATCACTGTTGGATATGTTGGATCCTCAGGTATATGTTCAAAACCCCACCCAGGTGGGCAACAAACAACAAACCCTAAACCCCAAACCCTAAACCCCGCCCAGGTGGGCAACAATAACTTCACGCAGCCGGGAGCGTCGGCTTTGGCCAGTGCACTCAAGGCGAGGCTTTTTCTGATCTGAAAGTTTTTTTTATTCTTGGAGCATCGCGGGAGACCTAGTAACCAGGGTTATTAATATGATTAAGGAAGCTATAGCTATAGCGACTTATAGCTTCAATTAAGGTACTTCTAGCCCGGACTTCCTAAGTTACAAGATCCTCCAAGTAGGGTTTTATCAGGCTGCACCAGGGTCCTTTGGGGTTTTGTAAGGTCTGCAGAGTCTGGTTTT
Source organism: Symbiodinium sp. CCMP2456 (assembly GCA_905221635.1). NCBI lineage: Eukaryota > Dinophyceae > Suessiales > Symbiodiniaceae > Symbiodinium > Symbiodinium sp. CCMP2456. The sequence continues at coordinate 8,105 of CAJNDV010030981.1, read as the reverse complement.
TGCCCAGGCCCCTGAAAGGATCTAAACCATGGAACCCACCAAAATAAGGTGTCCTACTTTCATATAGCTCAAGATAGGCCTTTTCAAGAGATTGTCGTGTTTAGATCATTTAAAGGTTTCAGGGTTTAGGTTTAGGGGTTTGGGTTCAGGGCCAGTTTAGGGTTTAGGGTTTTGGTGTAAGATCTCTGCAAGAGTCCTCCGAGGGGACCTCTCAGCGCTTAGGGTCCAATATGAAGATTTGTTGGAGGTATCAAGTTTGGAGCAACTGGCAACATGTTCCTTGTATAGTTCTTCTGCAGCATTGCTGCTATCGCAAGCCCCAGTACCGCATTGGTGGGTGCTTCCAACCCAGTAAAGCAGGCAAGAGCCTAAAACCCTAAGCTCTAAAAACGCTTATAGAACCCTTGTCGCATGGTTGGTGGAACCCGTGTAGTAAACCGTTATCACAACCAGATAGTACAGCTAACTGACTCGGCAGGAAAACTCCACGCTGGAACATCTCGACGTCCGTTTTAACGCATCCTGGCGGGATTTCGGACCCTGGACAGTGGTGGAAGGTTGTCATGCAGGTTGCGCGCTGCGTGACTGTTCTAGGCTAACGTGCCTGTACAAGAAGGGTATCTGGGAAGACATTTCCTTATAAGAAGATCTTTAACACAATGGTTTTTATGAAACTTGCCGGTTGTCTAATTGCAGGATGTAGATTCCCGACAATGGTCATGTATGGTTGAGCGTTGCGGTTGACTGCTTGCGGCTTCGGGCACACCCAGCGGAGAAGCACGGAGGCACCTGAACTTAAGGCGGAGGTGGAAGTGAAGGAGCTAGATGGCACACCATGGCATACCGATGTTCATGCATGTTTCTTAGTGGCAGACTGACAAGCTGTGCACAGATGCGGAGAGGGCACAACGTCAGAAGCACGTGTAGGAGCTGCTGTTCACCTGTGGGGCTCACAAGATTGCATACCGTGCTGCACAGCCCCGGATGCTGTTGACTTCAATGCTCATACCGTCCCACTTGAATCCGCCGAAACGCGGCGTTGAGAGACAGAGAGAGAGGGAGAGAGCGAGAGAGAGAGAGAGAGGTATACATATACATGTATATATATATATATATAGACGTGTAGATAATGTGTGTGTACATATATATATATATAACACACACACACCCTAATCCCCAAGCCTTATAGAGTAAGACTCCGAACTCTAAGCCCTAACCCATAACAACCCCGCGAAACCCCAAAACCCCAAGCCTTGAACCCCTAAGCCCGAACTTACAAAATTGGTTAAACCCTAGAAACCCTAAACCCTAAACCCTAAACTCTAAACCCTAAACCCTAAACCCTAAACCCTAAAGCTGGACCCCCAGACTCCTCAGCCGCACGGCTGCGCTCCACAATTTAGGGTTTGGGGTTTAGGGTTTAGGGTTTAGGGTTTAGGATTTCTGGGAGTAGAATCTGGAACCGAAAGTTGGACCTAAAGCGTAAACCCCTAAAAGCCCTAGAAACCTTGAACCCTAAACTCGTGAAGGGTTAGATTTCAATCCTTTGGGGTTGTAGTGCTTTCCTTCTTCGGTCTTAAGATATATGTATATGTATATATATATATATATAGGGTTTAGGGTTTAGGGCTTAGGGTTAAACTTGAACTTGATCTTAGCATATATATATATATATACCGGGTCTAGGAGCTCCCCTAAACCCTGGGACGATGGGGCTCGGGAAGCACCAAATTCTCAAATCCCTGACACCTTTTCACCCACTCCTTGCCCCTAAGCCCGAAATAGCCCCTGAGACCCAGCCAGAACCCGAAACCCTAAACCCAACGCCCAGAACCTAATTAAACCCGAAACCCTAAACCCTAAGCCCAGAACCCTAAGCCCTAAACCTGAAACCCAACGCCCACAATTTTTACACCATTAAAACCTAAAACTCAACCCCACAAGCCGAGAAGATGTTCCAAAAAATTGCAAAGCCCAAACAAACAAATCCCTAAACCCCAAGCCTTCTTTCAAAGAACAACACACACGGGAATCCCTAAGCCCTAGACTCTAAACCCTAATCCCTCAACCCTAATCCCTAAACCCTAATCCCTCAACCCCACACCCTAAGCCCTAATCCCTAAACCCTAAGCCCTAAACCCTAAACCCCAATTCCTAAACCCTAAAGACTAAACCCTAAACCCTAAACCCTAAACCCTAAGGGCCTAAATCCTAAGCCCTAAATCCTAAACCCTAAACCCTAAACCCTAAGGCCTAAACCCTATAAGCCATAATCCTAAGCCCCAAACCCTAAATCAACCCTAAGGCCTAAACCCTATAAGCCATAATCCTAAGCCCCAAACCCTAAATCCTAAACCCTAAACCCTAAACCCTAATCTTTAAACTGCCCATCTTGCGCTGTCCGAGGAGATCGGCGAAGAAGGGGCCGCAGCCCTTACCGAGGCGTTGAAGGCCGGTGGGGTGGTGGGGAGTTCAGGGTTTCAGGGTTTAGGGTTTAGGGTTTAGGGTTTAGGGGTTTAGGGTTTAGGGTTTAGGGTTGACAGAATAGAGTTCAGGGTAGATGATTACGAATTGGGGCCTCTTAGGGCTTTGGGTTTAGGGGTTTTGAGGTTTAAGGTTCAGGGTTTCGGGTCTGCCTAGGTTTTAGGGGTTTAGGGCTTAGGGTTCAGGGTTTAGGGCTTGTAATAGATTGACATAACAGGCTATTATCAATTGTTATAGTAGAGTATTTTGGATTTTAGTAGATGCTAGTCTGTTGTAGTAGATTATAACAAATTATAATGCAGTACGAGATGTGATGTAATGTAGAGGCTCGTGTTTAGGAAGGGATCCTGGAAAGGGATCCGTAAATAGGGGCATGAAAGGGTTCTACACTAAAACCTTTGCAGGGTTTTCGTATGGAGCCTTAAAAAGTGGAACTCATATACTGGTCCATATATACTATAGAGATCAAATCAGAAGGAGTAGTTGTATGTTTTCGGCCTTGTACATCATGTTATAGGATAGTGATAGGCTTTAGAGGGTTGACGGTTGAAGGCTTCCTCGGAATTTTCTGTAGGCTTTAAGAGGGCTTTCGCAGGATTTTATAGAGGAGTTCTCGGAAGTTTAATGCAGCGCTCTAGGGTTTCTTATAAAGTTTGTTTCGTTTTCTGGTACCGTATCTACGGACTTGGGCTTGCAAGGTTAAGTTAAGGTGACAACGGGTTTGTTTTGGGATTTCTGGTTTTAGGATTTACGGGGCCGAAGTATCTTTTCATAGCAGGGTTGTATAAGTGTTGTACGGGGATAACGAGGGGATTACCTAAGGTCTTGCTTAGGGTCTATGGGTTTGCAGACTTAGGGTTAATAGGTCGGGCGGTTTAGGGGGTTTTGGGTTAGGACAAAAGTTTTGACTTACTGGACCTTTCTTGTCTTAAGACGTCTTGCGGAGCAGAGGGGTACCGAAAAGTGCGATTTACGCGGCCTGGCCAGCGGAGTATTTTATACCCTAAACCCTAAACCCTAAACTCTAAACCCTAAACCCTAAACCCTAAACTCTAAACCGTGTTCCGGAGGAGTAGCCGGTTGGCCCTGTTTGTTAGTTCTGTGAGATAATTCGAGCTTTTGGTCGACGAAACAAGGAGTAAGGAAGGGGCTTGGGTTTAGGGTTTAGGGTTTAGGGTTTAGGGTTAATAATCACCTATACTATGTTGGGGGTTCCTTATTGTAACTATACTAAATAGGAACCCCAAAGCCCTATTCTAATTATTAAGGCCCCTACATGTTGCAAGAAGGGCGGCAGTTGTCAGATTGACGGCTCGGGTTCGGTTTTGTACTGTTCACCCACTGTAAAATGTGGTATATATTTTCGTTGATCACGGGGTGTAGGGCTGTCTGGGTCCTTCTTAAACTCTAGACCACCCATAGCGCAAATGTTTGCCATCTGGCATGAACTTTTTGAGTGGTGACCGGCACGCTTTGGTGTTGCGGCTCACTCATCTCAATTTTTGCTTCTTGCATGTTGTCATCATGAAGCCGCCGAGGCACTGTACTATTGAGGTACTTGAGAGCTTTTCGAGCCCTGCTAGGGCTTAGCGTTTGGCGGCACTGCCCCTCCCCCCTTAGTACCCCTAGATAGAGGCACTATGGTCTTAAATAGTGGGCGTTTAACCTTCGGCGCTTGCTTTAACCCCCTACAACCTACCGGTTTGGAGTTCCTTAGCATAGCCCTAAAAGGTTTTCCGGGCTCGTAGGGTTTGCGGTTTAGCGTGCGGCGGCTAGGAAAACCAAACCCTGCGCCACCTCGGTGTGAACTCCACCGAGCTGGGACAGCGACCCGGCCGCGCCAGCTTTGTCAGTCAGAGGTTGTTCAGGGTGTGGGTTTTAAGGTTCACGGTTTTGGGCCGTTTAATAATCAGTATAGGGCCATAGGGGCCCTAATGATTGCCTATATCATTTTTGTTGGGGGAGGCTCCTTCTCATAAGTATAGAATAATTTACCCCAAAACCCTATTCTATTTATATCTATTTATTCAGGCCCCTACATCAGGGATTGAAGATCTCTAAACCGGGTTTAGGGTGAAGGATGAATTGCCGTTCCGAGTTTACGCTTCAGAAGCCAAGGTCCCTAAACCCTAAACCCTAAACCCTAAACCCTAAAACCCTCAACCCTAAACCCTAAACCCGGCCTTAGGGTTCCGGTGCCAAGGCTTAGCATGGGTTTAGGGGTTTTTAGGGTTTAGGGTTTAGGGTTTAGGGTTTAGGGCATCTACCTATAGTCTCCATTGTAGTTCCGTTTTTGGCTCAACCAAGTTAGGTCCTTAGGATTTAGGGCATCTACCTATAGTCCCAATTTTATAGTTAGGTTCGTATAAGCTAGCCCCAAACAGTAACTACAGTGAATACTATAGGTAAAGCCTAAGCCTTCTAAGAGAACATTGCACACAGATCCCTAAAACCCTAATCCCTAAACCCGAATCCCAAAACCCGAATCCCAAAACCCCAAACCCTGATCACGTACAATTTAGGTGTTGAGTCTTGCGATTGACGATTTTTCCTCATCGCCCCTAGCAAAGACTCTCGTGAACTGCAGACCTGATCTTTTAAGTAAAGCGTGTAGGGTTTAGGGTGTAGAGGTTTGGGGTTTAGCGGTTCTGGGTTTAGGGGTGTTTGGTTTAGGATTTAGGGTATAGGAACTACATTTCTAGGTTCTTGAATCCTCAAAATAAGTGGAGGCCAAGTGAACTTGGAAAACTTTCCTGCAAACTCGTTCATGCAGGGTTTGCCATGGGCTTCTATAGGGCTCTTCAAGGGCTATATAGCGTATTGAATAGACAAGTGACTTCTCTATGGCCTGGCTAGCGGAGGCATGAATCCACGGGAGCAAGATCATGACACTTAAATGTTCCGGACGGACGACTGTAGTGGAAGAACCTAATTCAGGGGGAAGGTGGGTTTGCAAGGTGGTCAAGGCCAAAAATGCGAGAGTGCGACGAAATTCCGTGCTACCACAGTACAGTTTCTTGCCCACAACCCTTGAAATCTGTAACCGGAAGCTAAGGCCTACACCCAAAACACTTAAAACCCTAAACCCTAAACGCTAAACCAGAACCCCAAGAAGCCCTTTTCTGATTACTAAGGTCCCCATGCTATCGGTAACATCCATGTTCCAAGTGGCTTCTCCATACATAAACTCATACCCACGTAGCCTCAGAGCCGAAACTCTCAACTCCCAACGCCCTAAACCTCTTAAGTCCTAAACCCTAAACCCTAAACCCTAAGCCCTAAACCCTAAACCCTAAACCCTAAACCCTAAACCCTAAACCCTAAACCCTAAACCCTAAACCCTAAACCCTAAAGCCCCAGGAGCTAAACCCCACAGATCCGAAATTATGAACCTCAGAAGCCCGAGCAGAAAGCACCTGAGCCTTCTGGAAAACTCATTTAGGGTTTAGGGTTTAGGGTTTAGGGTTTAGGGTTTAGGGTTTAGGGTTTAGGGTTTAGGGTTTAGGGTTTAGGGGTTTAGGGTTTAGGGTTTAGGGTTATAAAGGTCCATGTGCCATTCCTATTTAGGTGTTTTCGGATCAGGCAGACGTTTTTTTCTCTGTTATTTCAGGGGACTTTGTGCAAGTTGCCCTTTGCATATAGGAGGTAGACCCTCCTTGCAGGATCATGCGGCATGCGGAGTGCAAGGTGAGGTGTAAGTCTGCAGAATGAAGTGGGCTTACATTTACATTACAAGATACAGGCGTGCTTCTGGCCCACATACCCAAACCCTAAACCTCAAAGCTTAAATACAGATATAAGTCCTAACCCCTGAAGCCTAAACCATGGGCAGGACGTGCGGAGAAAGTCCACTGCACCCTTAAGCAATACCTTCAAAACCGATCCCCGATCCTCGACGCAAAGTCTCCGGAAGCTTCGAAAGTTTGTTCAGGGTAATGTAGGGGCCTGAATAATTAGAAAAGGGTTTTGGGGCCCCTTACACTATAATTATAATAAGGAATCCCAAAATTGAAATTGGTAATTATGTAGGCCCCTCCATTATAGGGTTTAGGGTTTAGAAACTTACCAGGTTCGGCAAGGCCACATTGGCCGAAATCCTACAGTCACTCTGCGGCACCGATTCAAAGGTCAGGGGGTTCAGGGTTTAGGGGTTGAGGTGTTTGGGATTTTTGGGTTCACGGCTTTGTGATTTGGTGTTGAGGTTCGATATTTGCAGGTTTTAGTGGGACATGGACATTTTGTCGGAATAGAACAGACTTCGGCCTTAAAGTAGTCCTTTGTAGGTACTTTAGGGCCAAGGTATAGGGTAAGTGTAACCCCAAGCCCTAAACCCTAAACCCTAAACCCTAAAACCGTTATGGTTTCGGATGTTCAGGGTCTGGAGGTTGCAGGATTTTAATGTCGATTTTGGGGCCTAACGGGTGAAGGATGAAGGGTTTAGGGCAGTTTAGGGTTTAGGGGTTTAGGGTTTCGGCTTATGGGTTGCATATATATATATATATATGTATATACGTACGTATGTATGTGTGTATGCAGGTACGTATGTTTTCATTTATGCAAACGGATTTCAACCGTCGAGTTTGGTGAATCTTAACCCTAAACCCTAAACCCTTGCTGGATCCTTGAGCCTTAGGCGTTCGGCGCTGAGTGGTGTTGGGGATTAGGGTTGTAGGGTTTGCAGCTGGCAGGGTTTAGGGTTTAGGGGTTTAAGGGTTTAGGGTTTAGGGGTTTAAGGGTTTAGGGGTTTACGGGTTTACATAGGGTTTACATAGGGGTTTAGGGTTTAGGTTTCAGGGTTCAGGTTGTGGTTCGCAGGGCTTGGCCAGCAAAGCGAGGTACCCACAACCAGAACCTCAACCCGATCAGCCCGTAAAGCCCTGCCTTACATCAATGACGATAGCCCCGCTGGCTTGTTGGGTCCTCAAAAAAGCAGAATGCAGAATTCAACGCAAGACCCTAAATCCTGAACCCCCAAATCCTAAAATCACCCCAAAACCTTGGACCCTAAACCCTAAACCCCAAACCCTAAAGCCCCACACCGGCCCAACACAAGTAGGCTGGGTTAGGCAAGCTCTTTGTAGCCCGATGCCCTAAGGACTTTAGGAGGGACCCCTAATAGGGACCCTTAATCCCATTACCTTAAATAACCATTGTATAGTCCTTATATACCCCTTAATATAGCCAGGTAGTCTCCATAGTAACCCCAATAACCTACAAGGGTCCCTATTAAGGGTCCCTCCTAAAGCCCTTAGATAAACTCCAACTCCCTAAACCCTAAACCCTA
>CAJNDV010030980.1:0-52607 GCA_905221635.1 Symbiodinium sp. CCMP2456 | reverse complement strand
GTATAGGTACTTATTAAGGCCCCTGTAGTAGGGACTTTGGGTTTAGGCTGTAGGGAGGTAGCAGGCCACTGTTGGGCGGTCCACCCGGCGAACAGGCCGGGACCACGCAAAAGGAAGGCACAAGCATGGAGTACCTTTTGTGCGGTCCGGCCAAAAACAACCCTAAACCCTAAACCCTGAACTTATTTATTGGTTTCCTTGTGGGCGGTCCGGCCCGGCAAGGTCTCGGCATACAGCGGGGTGTTTGGGGTCTTGCGTTGGGCAGGCGACACAGAATTTATTTTTCTGCGTTTGGGTTGCTGAAGAGCAGACTTTCGCACATTTTCGTCCTGATTGAGTCTCTTAGTCAACGTGTCCTTTGGCTGTGGTAATTAATGTTCTCCCGTTCAGGCCCCTACAGCTTTTCTTTCATGGTTTAAGGCAATACAGTACGCCGAACCAAGAACTGCAGAGGCCTAGACCCCAGGCAACTCGCCCTGAAGCCGTCTTGCCCGAAGCCGAGGCCACGAAACCTGCCCAAGACCCTTAATGGTAATTGAAATGATGAATTGCATCCCTAAGCCCCAAACCCTGAAACCAACACAATCCGCAGAGTGAGAACCCTTTAGAGGCATCCTTTTCGCGTACATTTCGTCCCTGAGACTCCTAAACCCGAAACCCTAAACCCTAAACCGTAAAACCCTAAGCCCGCAACCCGAATCCTGAAGCCCTAAGATGACCAGAGCCCAGGACTTTACAGGTACACCGGACGACGAACAGGAGCTTACGTTCACTGGTGTGCTCCGTGGCCTTGGCCTTTGTTTCAAAAGTTCCTTGAAGCGTTTCCATTGAGGGGTCTAGGGATTACGGTTGAGGGGTCTAGAAAAGGGTACTTCGAGGGTTTCGGGTTTAGGGATTTGGGCTTTGGAGTTGGGATTTAGCGGGGTAGGGTGTGTTTGCGGAGGGTCGTTGGGCATCTTACGGGCTTAGGCTTAGAGTTTGGGTTTCAGGGTATCGCTTTTTGTGCGGGTTTTGAGGACTCCGGGTCTCGGGTCTAAGTTTCTGACAGAGCTGAGGGTATACAGAGACCCCTGCTCGCTTCGGTCCGTTAGAGAACTTGCAAGTGGTCTTGGAATTCTGTCTTTGGTCTAGGTAGAAAGCCTTGAATGGCTTTCCAGGCATATGGTTGGCTGCAGAACAGGGATACCGGGTTCAGCCAAGTTGTAATCGGAGGTGGAAGATGACGACTACAAAGGCAAAGGCAAAAGACGACGACGAAATCGACAATATTTTTTCTGCGATCATCCGTTCCACCAACTCCATTGTCAATAAGAATCAAACCATTCTGTGCATTCGTCTCGTCATCCTCATCTCCCTCAGCCCTAAATTACTAAACTTCTAAATCCTCATCTAGTCATGCCAAACGTCATGGCGCATGTTCGTTTTCATCATGGTGCAGAGTTCAGGAGATGTATCGCAACCCCAAAGGGTTTTAAGGTACCGTCATGGGAGATACTTTCCCATGTCGTAATAATATTGAAGCCCGACATTCTACTAATTGTATAGGTACATAGGACCGCTTGGGATCCTTTGGGAATAGGTAGCTGCCAGACGAATCCCTGGAAAGAGTTGGCGAAATGCCAGGTGCGGACAGCAAAGCAGACCTCACAGCGTCCCCCGCGCCCTGCTTGCAGAGAAGTTGAAAGATGGGGCGTATGAGTGCATATATATATATACACACACATAGATTGTGCGTGTTTGCACTTCTGAATGAATGTATGAATGTGTGGATGAATGAGCGAATCAAAGAAGGAAGGAATGAACATATGTATGTATGTATATGCTTATGTTCGCACATGCATGTACATATGTCGCACGTACATGTGTAGGTATGTCTATGTGACTATGCGTGTGCATGTCACTGTGTGTCTGTTTGTCTGTATGTACGCATTTCTGCATGCATCTATGTAGGTACGCATGTACATTCGCATGTAAGTGTGTATCTGTGTGTATTTTAGGCCTCAGGGTTCAGGTTTTAGCTTCATGATCAGGATTCAGGACTCAGCGTCCAGGATTTAGGCTTCAGGGTTCCGGGTTTAGGCTTCAGGGTTTAGGTTCTAGTCGTCAGGGTTCAAGCATCAACCTAGCAAGGTCGTTGTTAAAGATTTTATTGACAAGCTTGAGATCAAGCAAGGTTTCTGTTCAACCTTTCTTGTGCACAAGCTTGAGGCAAGGTAGTGGCCGTGAACTTCAACAGACGGACCGGCATGAGCTAAAGATATCAAATATGTTGCTGGCTGATACCCACAGCACGAGTGCGTGGCCGTATCTTGCTTGTATGTTAGAATGATGTTATTTGCCGGCGAAAACAGATATCTATAGATGTAACCACTATCGACAGCTTCGGTTTTGCTACATGAAGTTTACAAGAAAGAAACAGTTGATTGAGTATGGGTTCCAAGGGGTGGGGGGGTATACAATATAGGGGCATTAATCAATAATTACCCAAACTATTTGTGGGGGGGTCTTATTGTAAACTATAACATACCCCAAAACCCTATTCTCATGATTAAGACCCCTACATAATTCGATATCGGAGTGGGGAGCTGGCTAGAGAATTCTCAAATCGGTGGTGTTGAGCACTAAACCCTCTCCAAAGGTCAAAAAGTACCCGTATGGGGGATACTTACCCTAGCGATAATAGTGTTTCCTACGTTACAAACCCCAGTTTCTCCGTAATCCTAAGGTTGTAAAGAAGAGAAGGAACACTCCCTGAACGGCCCTAAACCCTAAACCCAAAAACCTAAAGAACGCTCCCTGAAACGGCGCTAAACCCTAAACCCTAAAGCCTAAAGAACGCTCCCTAAACGGCCCTAAACCCTAAACCTTAAAACCCTCAAGAACACTCCCGCTCAGGCGACCCGACCCGAGGATACCGCTTCCGTGGAGACGGGAACTCCGGAGCTCCGGTCGCCGGCATCCAGCCGCCCGGACCTGCTTTTAAAAGTGAAATCTATAATGTTCTTAGATGTTCCCAGGTTTTTCATGAAGTTCACAATGCTCGTAGATGTTCCCATTTTTCAAAAAGCAAAAGTTTATGATGGTCTTAGATGTTCCCAGTTTTGTTTAATGAAACTTAATGCTCTTGGATGTTCTCAGTGTTGTTTTTAGGATGTTGTAAGGTTAGTGTTTCAAGGTTGCGCCGCTTAGGTTTTCGTTGAAGCTGGTTGCGTTGTTATGTCTTTGTTGTTGGTTCTGGCTTCTGGATTCCAGGTCCGGTTTTGGGTTTGGAGTTGATGTTCTAGAGGTCATTATTAAAGGGGTTTCCATCATTCCAAGTGTTTTACTTTCGGGTGTGGTTCTAGAGGGTCTTGAAGCGAGGGTTCATTTGGGGGCTTAGTTTTCTACGGTGTTCAGTCTTGGTTCTGCTATCATACCGTACACGTCAAACTCCTGTACCATCCTAGGCCCCGTAGCTCCAAAAGACAGCCATAGACTACAAGACTGCAAGCAATTCGAGGGGTGCTGTGGTTTTAGGGGGCTTTCTGGGGTTTGGGCATTGCGGTTTGACCTATGGCGTTTTGGGTTCGAGGTTAACATACGGTTTATCAAACTGGGCTAGGGCGTATAGGGAGTAGGGTTTAGGATTCATGCACTTGCACTACCAGTAGGCCGTATCCGTGTGGTCTTTTGTGTCCTGACCTGTTTGTAATTACAGCCCCTTCAAAGATACACTCCACCTGGCACCTGGCAAGAATTACACAGACTGCTCTTCACTTGTGCAAAAGACCCCTAAACCCTAAACCCTAAACCCCGAACCTCTATACCCAAAACTCTAGCCCGGAGCGCAAAGCCTAAATCCTTGCTATAACCTAACCCCTTAACCTCCATAAAGCCTTAAGAAGTGAGTATAAGACCCGCTGACCGCCTGTATACAAAGGCTTCTACAGCCTACAAAATCCACTAAAAACTGGATCACACCTGCCCTTCCAAAATCCTGAAAGAACCTACAGAGACACATTCTACGTAACGCCCTGATAACACCAACTCAAGGCCTTAAACCATGTGTAGGTCGGTGATCTCTTTACTTGGGGTTTCTGTCTTCAGAGGCTGTATGTAGGGATGCGTAGAAGGGCTATATTAGGAAGTATTACAAACAGATAAAAAGACCACCAGCCGGTTAACTTAAACCCTATGACCTACGAACCGTCAGCTCCACTCCCAAAATCCCTAAATATCTAAGTTCTTGACTCCCCCGCAAACCCCTAAATCCCAAACCTCTTAATTCTTCAGCTCCGCAAATCCCGAAATCCTTGAATCGTCTGAGGCCACAAATCCGACAGCGAGACTTCGATAGATCTGCAGGCTCTGGCCAGGGCTTTGGGTTTAGAGCTTTTGGGATTTAGGGCATAGGGATTAATTTGTAGGGCTGTTGCCTTTGTGTTAGGGATTTGGGTTTAGGGCTTTGGTTTTAGGGTTTAGGGTTTAGAGAGGCTGTTGCGATTTAGGTTTCGGGTTGAGGTTTGTTGGGTTGCTCGTTTTCATAGCAAATTATAGTCATAAGAATAGGAATAGTGGTCTTCAGAATACTCTTTATATTAATGTTGTAGCAACAACAATAACACCACTAGTAATAATCATAGCAATCACACCAAGAACAAGCAGAAGTTTAAGAATACTAACAGTAAGAATATCAATAAGAATCAAAAGACGGATAACAGTATGGCACACTGCAAAGCACCACGGCCTTGGGGCTCCAGGGGCTTCGGGTAAGAAACGGCAAAAACTGGAAGTCGTGCAAGGGTGCCAAGTTCAGTATAGTCTCACATCAGGGTTGTAGTATTGTAGGGTTTAGGGTTTGGTGTTTGGGGGTTTAGGGTTTAGGGTTGATAGAGGGGTTCAGGTTCAGAGGGGTTTAGGGTTTAGCTCAGCTGGATTCTGTAATTCTGCTGGGGGATACCATGGTGCTTTCTCTGATTTTCGAGGTATGCTGTCAAGGTTCTCATGGCGGCTCCAGATTTATGGTTTTCCTACATATTACAAACCTGAAACTCCAAAATCGAGGCGTCAGATGGTTGTGGCAGGTGTTGTTTGGGTCAGGGCTTAGGGGTTTAGGTGGCTTGAGGTTACATGTCAGGTGATGTTCTTCGTTTGCAGATGAGCGTGATAGCTAAACTTAGTAGTAGAGTAGGTAACCTCTAACTTCCAGCGGTTAACCTTGAGTTCCCCTATGATGCTGGACAAGTAAGTACATCGCTGAATGCATACACAAACAAACACATAGGTTTGGGGTTCTGGGTTCAGCCTATACCGAACCTCCCTTGGCCCGTGGCAAGTAAGTAAGCTCTCAACCCAAGCCGCAAGGGCCACACGGTTTAGGGGTAGGGTACTGATAACCTCCTAACCCACTATCGCCCATGCTGAGGCGCATTGCGACCATCCTACATATAGGGTGGTGATAGAGCGCTGCAACAAACCTTGGGCGATACCCCAAATCCTCTTAACCTCTTAATACACCTGCCCTAAGGCTCGAAATAGCCCAAAACCCCGCTACAGTATCATCTTTCAGGCCCTGAAGTCTCTCTCTGAAGCCTTAGGGTAAGACCGTAACAATTCCCTTAAAGTCTCTCTGAAAGCCTGAATCGACCCCTATTCGCTCAGGGCGTACATTGGCCATAAAGTCTCCTAGGTCCAGATACGTAAGGAGGCTTTGGTTTAGGGTTTGTTTAGGGTTTGGGTTTGTTTAGGGTTTAGGGTTGAGTTGTGAGCCATGAATCAAATCAAGAGCTCTTTTTTTATAACCCGGTACATATCCCGATTCTCTGTCTTGGCATGCAGGGCAGGGCTTGATGCTCTTCCCTGGGACTTGGTACGCTTGTGGGGGATACTCCCCCAAATCATAACAATCATGGGGTCGGGGGAGGGCCCCTGGGGAGGGCTCATCAGGCTTATCCTTAGCTTATCATCAAGAAGGGATAAGGAAGATTATTGCTTTATCCCGCTGCTATCCTGGACTTGTGCATCAGGACATCTATCTCAGTATTCCACGTTCCTGGATCCTGCCGAGCTTGAGGCACACCTTTGCGGGCCGCCGGATCAGTAGCCGAGTGGACACCGCATGCATCCAGGCACAGAAGCGGAGTGCCCGAACGTGGACTGACTGGCCTTGGTGTGGCCGAGGTCCAGCGCTGGCAGGCGGCCACAAGTTCAGGGTCGGCTGACATCGAGGCAGCAACCCAGTCGGTGCAGACGGCAACGGCCATTTTTTGCTAGTAGCTGAGTAGCTAACTTTCAAGCTTTCGAGGTTTGTAGAATCCTACCATAACTCAACAGCTTAAACCCTATTTAATGCTGGGGTACCCAGCCCCTAAGTCTACTAACATCACTGTTTGGCGAATGCCATTGAAGTTTGAACATAGGAACAGCGTAAGGCCTCTGCAGATTCTCAAGCATACAATATAGGTACATGGACCCCAAGGATGAAAAGAACCCCAAACGTTTCAGGTTCATATACCATGTAGGGGTTCATAGTATAAAGATATAGGGCCGCCACTTACCAGGGTCAATTGGTCCCCAAGGTTTATACACCCTGTAGCAAGCGGATCTGGCAAGTGTAAGGCCTACCAGGAATCCTTTAGAGAGTGATCTTCAATACCCTAAACCCGAAGACCTAAACCCTATGTACCCGTAGACCTAAACCCTATATACCCTAAGCCCCAAACCCAAAATACCCTAAGCCCTAAACCCAAAATACCCTAAGCCCTAAACCCAAAAGACCCCAAGCCCTAAACCCAAAATACCCTAAGCCATTTCATAGACCCTCAGGGTAAGCCATTGGATCTCGAGGAGGATCGGCTTGCCGTCCCCGTCCTGGCGAAGGATTCGCTGGTTCAGGGCGAAGTTCATGGTTATGCGCTTAGGGTTTAGGATTTAGGATTCAGGGTTTAGTGTTTAGGATTCAGGGTTTAGGGTTTAGGTTTTAGGGTTTAGGGTTTAGGGTTTAGGTTTTAGGGTTTGGGTTTAGGATTTAGGGTTTAGGGTTTAGGGTTCAAGGTTTTGGGCTTGGACTCATGTCAAGGTCTAGCGATTTGGGAGCAGGCTTCAGGTTTGGGGCTTAGGGCTTCGGCGTCAGGTTGTTGGAAGGTGGACCTATGTGGGCTTTGGGTTGAGCGTGTAGGGCAGTGTAGGGTTTAGGGTGTGGGGCTTCATGAGGGGTACAGGGGGGTGATAAGGGCTCGATGCGGGATGTTTTGTCGTTGGAGATAGTTTCTCAGCAGTGCCTGTTAGCCCTCTTTACTTGAAGGCTGCTTTGTTCACACAGAATAAAGAAGCCTAGGATAGCTTGGGGTACCCGCACTACTAAGAGTTGTTTGGCGAACCTAGTGTTTGGGGCTGGTACATCCCAAATCTATGTTGTTTTGATCGCTGGGTCTCGTCTATAAATCTGACGGACAACAGATCGGCCCTGGATGGTGCTGTATGGTGCTTGACTCATTGGCTGAAGTCACATCGAAGCTTGACGGATATGTTGTGGAACAAACAAGTCTCATTCCAAAAATACGCATCTGAGGGCCGAAAGCCGGATTCTGACTCCGAAAACACCGCTTAATTAATACGCCCTGCAAAAAGGCAGCATACAAGGTGGAACTGGTTGGAATGGGTGGTTGGGGCGTGGGTGTTCAAGCTGGAATAGCTGCTTTGTTTTCTGATGTTAAGTTCCTTCAAGGTTTCGCTTCAAGTGTTCCGTTAAGTCGATTGTCCGGGTTGCAGGTTTGGATATCTTACTGTTGCTTAAGCAGGAGTGGGAGCATGGATCCCTGTACTGTTCCCTGCAAAATGCTAAATGCAGTCCCGACATTCCCGCCTCTACTCCCTTCAACGCCAGTAATGTAGAAGCCTGGATAATTCGTAGTATGATTCCGTCATACACCTGAAAGCGCTATTCTAATTATTCAGGCCGCTATATTAAGCCCGCAAATCTCCCTTATAGTAACCCGGCACTTACTTAAAGGAACCCTTCAACGAACCTTATTGTAATGGTTCAGGCTCCTAGTATGCAGCCCAAAACCCTCAGCCCCAACCAGGCACCAGTTGGACAATTTCGAAGATATCAATATGATTTCGTGGGGTTCCTTAATATGATAAAACTGTTCCATGATGAATAAACAATCCTTAAGGCCTACGGCTTGGGTCGCAGGGTTTGTTTTCGTTACATGTGTGAATCGCTTGGTCATTTTTCGCCGCCCTGAACCCTCTTTCCTCAAAGACAGCGACGAAGGAGACCGCTCTGGACCTTCAGCAGAGCCTGTTGGCCGAATTTACGTCTCCGAGCTTTCAGAAAACTCTCCATGCAGCTTCGCTGAATTCGTGTTTCGGGCTTTAGCAGTTTGCATTTAGGCTTTAGGGGAGTTTAGGGTTGCTGTTTCGGGTACCGGTTTGGGTTTTGGGTTTGGGGTTGAATGAATTCGCGTTCTCTACGGGTATCGCAGAGGATTGAATATCTAGCAGTCAACTCTTATTCGCCAGCCTGCCGTAGTTTAGCAACATCCTTTTCCAGCTCATGAGGCCCCTGTGTTATGTTTAGGGGTTTAGGGTCTAAGGCTTGGAACACACCCTTTAGAACTCCGTCAGACCCCTTGAATACTTTTCGGGGAGATCTTGTTTTTGATTTGTTGGGGGTTCGTTTCTTGGATCCTTTCTGCGGGTGTGTGTAGCTATCGTTATGCAGGGCTCAAGGGGAGGTGATTGGACTCTTCTTTTTGGCTGTCAAGGTGCGGACACTAAGCGACCTCCCTTTTTTACGGGCTTCAATGACGAAAACCATAACAAAGGAGTACTAAAATGGTAGTATAGGGTTCAGATAAGCCCTAAACCCTAAACTTACTCCACATCTTCAACGTTTGGGCGCAGATCCCTTAAAACCGCAAAAGACTCCCTACTGTAAGCCTAAACTAACCCCTAATCCCCCGAACTCCTAAACCCTGAACGCCTAAAGCCTCAACACCTCAAACCCTTAAACTCCTAAATCCCTAAGCCCTTAACCCCTAGAGCCCTAAACCCTAAACCCCTGAACGCCAGAAGCCTTACGTAAGGCCCTAAACCCCAAAAACCCCTACAATCTATAAACCCCTATAAACCCTAAGTTCTCAACCCTGACACCCCAGAAGCTTCAGAAGCCCCGGGCTTTCCGACCTGTTTTCAGACTTAGGGGTACTTGGAAATGATTGTTTTATCGTTACTGCAATCCCTCAGAAAAAAAAACTGCAAGGGGGCCAAGTTCAGTATAGCAGAGAGGAATATGGCCTGGAGAGTGGGGCGAGCCTGACGGCATTCTCAAACGTCATCATCATACCAAGAACGGTGACGCCGTTTATCTGCCCGAGGGAAAGTGCTCTACGAGCCGTTCGAGCATTTCACAACTCGCGCCGAAATCGAAGAACTCAACGAGAACTTCATAGATGCTGAATCGTCCTTCCGCCGGGGCACGGCAATGACTGAGCACTCTAAACCCGAAGCCCTACATCCTAAACCGACACCCATTGAACAAGTCCTAGTTCAGGGCTGAGGGACCTAAATCCTAGAGCCTAAACCCTGTACCCTAAAACCCCCTATAGGGGCTACATAGCACCCCCGACCTACGAGGAGCTCGCACGGAAGTATCGCGCCACCTACGGCCGCGACGCCTCCTCCCGAGCCGCCTTCAAGTGCCTTGGCGGAGATTACTGCTATTGTCAATATGGGCAGTTCTCTAAATCTGGGTCCCTTTTGGGGGTCCTTTTTTATAAGGGTGCCGTACTATAATGGGGACCTAACTAAAAAGGGACCCTAATTTAGAGAACTGCCCATATGACTGCTTTGTATCACTGTCAGACTATTATGTTTATCCTTATCTTTGCGTCTATGACGATTAAGTGCGAATATTTCTGTATACAGTGTTGTTGTGATCACTCTGAGTGTGACTGTTTTGAGAGGTGGCGGGAGAGGGCCTTACAATGTTTTACGGGTTGGGGTTTAAGGGATTTGGGGTCTTGTTCCTTGAGTTCAGAGTTTACAGGTTGTTTGGTTTTCTTTACGGGGATCACAGGAATTTGGGGTTTTGGGGAACGTTTCATACTCAACGGTTTTCGTTTGGTAGTAGTGGGCTTGGGGTTTAGCCGGCAAGGTTAAGGGTGTGCTTGGGAGACCACTTCATCACAATCAACCGGGACACTTGAGGTATACTATTTTGTGGTTGTGGGTTCCAGGTAAGTAGGGCTGACATGTGTCGATATAGGGCTGCTTGTTCTAATTGAACCTTTTTGCCCGAGGATCCATGTACCTAGTGGTCGTCTCCCTTAAAAAGAAGCTGCAGTACTACTATCTTAGACCCAACACACCCAACTCTGGGTAGCTTTGGCCCTTAGCCCTTGAAGCCCAGTAAGATCATACAGTGCCCATGCTATTCAGGACTGCGGTATATAGCTGAGTCAAGGTGTGCAAAGTACCACAAACTCTAGCTGCCAGTTCGAAGGCCTTTCAGGAGAAGATTGGTTTAAGGTGCCCTAAACCCTAAACCCTGAACTTCTAGACCTTAAGCCCTGAAGCCCTAAATCCTTAAACCCTAGCCCCTAAACCCTGAAGCCCAAGCCAAGCCCCAAGCCGTGACAACCAGCGGCCCTGGGTTTCGCAGGTAGTACAAAGGGCTGATTTCTGCCTTGGGGTTCTTTTTTATAAGTGTAGTTCTCTAAATTAGGGTCCCTTCTTAGGTCGCCCCAATTGTACGGCACCCTGATAAAAGGACCCTGAAAGGGACCCTAATTTAGAGAACTACCCAGAAATGTATTCTCACATACACCAAACAGGGTTCCTTACTGTAGTTGTACGAATAATATCATGAATGCCCCGATCTAACAGCACAACAAGCCCGAGCACCACCCCGATCGTTGAGTCAGCTAAGACCTCGCTGTCAGCTTTCGAGTGCACCCGGGGCACCCGACACGCCCTAACCCCTCAACCCTAAACCCGGTTTTCGATTGCACCCGACACACCATGCGAGACACAGCCTTTGTGAGGTTCCAACAAGAAATATAAAAGCCGAAGTGATTGGCAGTACTATTCCTTAGGGCTCCTTATTTAGGACAATTATGCTAATACGTCTAGGGCACTGAAAAGAGCAAAATTTTTGGGTCCTAAGATAAGTATACTAGCCTATTGGTGCCTTTGAAGCACGGGTAAATTGTTTTTTTTGTGGGGGGGTCAGGGTCCTCAGCCCCTGCGTCGAACTGTACAACTGTCAATTCTGCAATGCGCCCACCGAGGAATCTCGTGCGCACCCACCAGTGTCCTGGCTTATGTCAAGCCCTGCTTAGTAGACGCTTACAAGAATTTAATACCAATACGTAGTCTAGCTATCATAGAGACATAGAGGTCTGAATAATTGGTTATGGCACGCGCTTCAAGTCCCCATAAGAATCTCCCTGCAAAACGCCCGCAAACCCTAGTCTAACTGCGGCACCTACATGCTATCGATCCTCCGGCTAGACATGGCAGAGACCCCCACAGCCTGAACCCTAATTAAACTTTTAATTTAAAGCCCCAAACCCAGACCTTGACAGCCCCCAAAGCCCCAACCTGAAGCCTTATAAATCCTTTGAGGGCTTAACATGTCTAGCCACTGCACAACCCATATAGGAGATCCAGATCGAAGTTTATACAGCTCTTGTAAGAACTCTTGACCCGTCCAGGTACCGGGTCCTGCCAAGGTATGGCTTTGAATCCACGGACGAGGGCGTGGAGGTGGCTCCGGGGTTCGAGGTCTACCGAATAAGCATTCGATTACTATTGCTATTACTATTAGTTACTGTTATTCAGTACAACTGCCAACGCCATTGCCATTGTTATTGCTAGTACTAATGAGTACTATGTTGTCTATTGCTGCTGTTGCTACAATGAGTGTGATTCCAGGGTTCGTTCCTAGTACACTTACACGATAGCATTCCAAAACCTTGTCTGAACTGTTTAAGCCCCACTGTTACCCTAGAATGGATTGCTGAGGCTAGTGACCTGCGTTTTCAGTGACCGGAGAGCCAGGGTGAGTTGGGGAGTTTTGGGACAGGTTTAGGGTTTAGGGTCTGTTGTCTTGATCCAGCGTTGAGACTTAACGTCCGACCGAGGGTTTTCATCGGTGGTTCTTGGTCGTTGTTACCTTATGTAAGGACGCAGTAGTTGGGTTCTTGGGTGAGGATAGCAGCCAGCTTACTAAGTTACGGTTTATGTCACTAGGTGTTGGACCCTACACGTTAGGGAAAACTGTGCCGGCATATGAAATTATCTTCGCTTCTGCAACAAATCGGAATCGGCAGTGTTACCAATAGTATGCCTTACGGTTTTTTACACCCAAGAGCCCTGTTCAAATTTCGGGGCCCTTATTTCGGGTTCGGGATTCGGGCTTGGAGCTTAGAGGGCTTTCCGGTTTCAGCTTCAAGGTGTAGGGTTTAGGGTTCAAGGTGTAGGTTTTCATGACATAATCTAGGATCTGGGAGTAAGGATACTGTTACTGGTTAATCCTACCGCCATCTTGTGGCTTTTCGGTTTAGAAGCCAGAATCTTGGTCATTTTCGGGTTTTTCGGGCCCTAAACCCGAGACCCTAAACCCAAGCCCTAAACGATAAACCTGGAGTCCTCAATCCTAGGGCACTCGTTTAGGGTTTCACCGGGAGGCTATGCTCAAGGCCTTCGCGGCCTTTCAGGGCGACGGTGATGCTCCTTGCCACCAGCAAAAGGGTATCAAACCCGAATTAAACCCTAAGCCTTAAATACTAAACAACACACCCTGAACCCTAAGCCCCAAACCCTAAACCCCAAAGGTTTCAAACCCGCCACGCCCCGCACCCCTAAATGGATTCCTTTACGGAAGCCGTTAGAGGATCTGCAATAGGGTTCCTTGAAGGGCACCTCTATAGGCTTCACGGTTCAGGGCTCTTTGGCATTTCAACTGACGGCCCTCTGCAGTCGAAAAGATTTCAGAGCATCTAGTTTAGGGTTTAGGGTTTAGGGTTAGGTTCCGGAGTAGTACCTTTTTGCCCTTCCTGTTGTGTGGCCGCCTTATAAAAAACCGACTATAAGGAAACAGGGTACCCTTGTCATTGAGGGTTTATTCAATTACAAAAATATTCTAGATCAAGGAGAGACCCGGGCGGTACCTACAATTCATGTTGTTGGTTAGGGTGTTGGGCTTAGGGCTAATTTTTGGTTATGTTATAGATCCTAAGCATAAGACTGGTTAGACGCAAGACCGGAACTACAATGAAGACTATAGGCACAATCCAGGAATTCGATGTTCCCAAGTGCTGAGCAAGCCCCGTACGTCCTGTACTCCTAGACCCTGACATTCTACAGTCCTGAACGTAAACCCCCAGAACGCCTAACGCTTTGAAATGGGGCCATGCTGGCATAGCTACGTTTGTGTCTAACGTAGGGGCCTGAACAATTAGAATAGGGTTTGGGGGTATATTATACAAAAGTTTGAATACAGAGCCCCCAAAATAATACAGGTAATTAGTGAGGCCCCTGCAGTACAGGCCATGATCGAGTCGTGGGTTCCCATCTTCCCCGCCACTCAAAGCTCTAAAGAAACACTTTAAGACCCCATTACTTGGATCTCGGAAGTCAAGTCTAACCAAGCCGCAAAGAGAGCTACGTTGGAGAGTCCTGTTAAGGCATAGAGATATTGCTGAGGTGTTCGTCAACACCATGTCCATCAATGAGGCCAGGTGAGTCCAACAAGCATTCCAAAGGAAAGGACCTAGAACGGAATTCAGGGAATGTTGTCAGGTGTTCAGTGGGTAATTGACAGAGATAGATAGACAGACTTGTCAGTACTGTCTTGTCATGAGCATAAGATTGATACGGCCATTACTACTTCGACACTATTGTTGGTACTTTCTGTTGATAATTCTGCTATTGTCGCGTAAATAGATATACACACATACAGAGATGTGTATGTGTATGTATGCGTATACATATATATATATATATAGATACACGTACACACATATTTACATAAACATATAGCATATATATACATATGGATATATATATATATACGTACCGAGGCAGAGAGAGAGAGAGAGAGTGAACCAACTATGCGTTCTATATATCGGTGTGTTCATAAAACATATATACAGTTGTATGTATGCATGCATGCATGCATGCATGTATGTATGTATGCATGTCTGCATGTATGTATGTATGTATGTATGTATGTATGTATGTATGTATGTATGTATGTATGTATGTATGTTATTGTGTATATATATACATATTTTTAGATATACATGTAACTCACCCAGGCAACCCGAATGTTGCCCGTTACCCGCAATGCGCCCAAGAAGCCCAGTCACCAACGTGACGTGGTACATGCTAGCACCTTACGGTCCTTGGACCTAGCTATTTTTAGGGGAGTATAGCCGCCTATTGCTAGGTACATGAGCTTCTTATGTCTGCTGAGACAGCTTCATTTCTTTAGACATACGGACCAGAGTATTTTTAAATGACATCCAAGTGAAACTGACTGGCCGGAGCAGACAAGAACAACCGCCCAGAGAAGAAATTAGCCTCACACATGGAATAAGTGCGAGGAAGAAAATAGGACGGGACATCTATTGCCGACAGTAAGACCCTTGTCATAGATTGACGGTGTACTTGCTGTTGTCTCTAAAAGAACAGGCACCCCAAACCCTAAACCCACTTAATAAAGAAGCCTAAATAGTTACCAACATTATTTTGATGATTAAGGACCCTACATTACAGAACCCTTTGTAGAACCGTGTAAATCTGTGTGCCCTGAGTTACCAAAAAGGGCCGACAACCTAGGGGTGTATAGGGATCTTTTAAAGAGATCTGTGGGGATTTCTATCGACCCCCAAACCCCGTTCAGGCATCGTATACCGCACGAGAACCGTTGCAGAGCCATGCGTTCCCGACCATAATTTTCCAGAAACCTGATTGAACCCACAGATCAAACCCTGATTCTACGAAGCCCGAAAACCCTAAACTCTGAATTTAAACCCCGAGTCCTGCGTTCCGAAAATTAGGAGCCAACACTCTGCGGACATCATCCGATCTGGCACAGGCAAATCACCTTAGGATCCAAAAATATAGAACCCTCGTTATCCGTACAGTGGCAGGATATCCTAAACTCCCAAAGCTTCAATCCGGGAAAGGAACCCCTAAAGGAACCCTCAAAAACCCCTAAACCCTCAACCCTAAACCAGCCCCTAAAGTTCCTAAGGGAACCCTCAAAGATGCCGCGAGAGAGACCCTGAAGGAACCCGTAACGAGAGGGACCCATAACAGAACCCTGAAGGCCTCAATAATTACCCATACTATTTTGGAGGTTCCTTAGTATAATTCTAGTATAGCATACCCCAAAACTATTCTAAGTATTAAGGCCCCTAAACCCTTAACCCTTATAGTAGCCCTTATAGACCCCTTTCAGGAACCCTTTAAAAGAACCGCCCCTAAACCCTAAACCGTTATAGTAGCCCTTATAGGCCCCGTTAAGGAATTTTTTAACAGAAGCCCAAAACCCTATTCTAAGTATTTAAGGCTCCGACAT
This sequence comes from Symbiodinium sp. CCMP2456, assembly GCA_905221635.1. NCBI lineage: Eukaryota > Dinophyceae > Suessiales > Symbiodiniaceae > Symbiodinium > Symbiodinium sp. CCMP2456. The sequence continues at coordinate 37,030 of CAJNDV010030980.1, read as the reverse complement.
CTCGGGGTCCGGGAGCAGGCACTCTTCAATGCCTCGAAAGACTTGGAGCTACCCTCGGAGGAGGCAGGGCGCTTTAGGGCTGTCTTTAGGGTTTAGAGTATAGGGTTTTAGGGTTTAGGGTTTTAGGGTTTAGGGTTTTCGGGTTAAGGGTTTTGGGTTCATGGTTTACGGTTTAGGGTTGTAATGTAGGGGCCTGAATAATTAGAACAGGGTTTTGGGGGTTCCTTAATAATATAAGTATAGTATATTATAGCGCAAAACCATATTCTAATTATGAAGGCTCCTATATTAAGGTTTTAGGCCTCGGGTTCAAGTTGGGGATTTAGGGTTTGGGGTTTAGGGTTGGTTTTGGGAATGTGATTATTGATTTTATAGGTTTTGCTTTTGGGATTTAGGGTTCAGGGATTTAGGGTTTAGGGTGTTGGGGTTTAGGGTTTCGATATGATTCTGAAAACTATTACTATTGCTATTACCATATTGCTGACTATTTGTGGGTTGAACATTGGTATTACGATTATGTTTATTTTCATTATTGTTACGACTGATGGTACTGAATTTCGAACTGTTGCTGATATCGCTAATTAGGGTTGCTATTATTCGTGTCGGTTGCCCAAAAACGGCCCTAACTACTTGCATATGGCTTCGGAATCAGGATTTATGGTTATGGTTTCTGCAGGTATTGAGTACTTCTGGTACCTAGGGTTTCGTCCCTAGACCCTAAACCCTAAACCGTTTTTGTGTGTTGATGGCGCTTTGGGATCTTAGCATTCGGGGTTTCAGGAGTCAGACTGCCACGTTTGACTGTCCTGGTTTACAGCTTTCGGTTTTGGAATTTTTTTGGGGGATCAAGTTTCCTGCGGAAAGCCTAAACCCTGAAGCCTAAGTTTAATCCTACACCCTAAACCCAGGGGTTGTTCATCCTTTTCGAATGTTCTTGAGTTGGTAGACTGGTAAACATAAAATGTTGACGAGCCTCTGGACAACAAGAGCGCTGCTTGCAGATAATATAGGGGCCGTAATAATTCGAATAGGTTTTTTGGGGGGGTATATTATACTTATAGCACCAGCCCCCCAAATAGTATTGGTAATTCTTTAAGCCCCTGCATTATTACAGTTCCTGGCCAGCTCTCGTGTCGGAGGGTTCGGTGGAAGTGCCCAGACCTCAAAGGACTGGACCCTGAAGGGTCTTAAGGGTTCATCCCACTAGTTTAGGGTTTAGGGTTTAGGGTACATCCCACTTGTTTAGGGTTTAGGGTTCATCCCACTAGTTTAGGGTTTAGGGTTTAGGGTTCATCCTACTAGTTTAGGGATGTTTAGGGTTTAGGGTTAAGGGTTCATCCTACTACGGGGTTCATGGCTCAAGGCAAGAAGGGCCCTACTTAGAGAAGGGGTCTTAAGAAGTACCTATACTACTTTGGGGGTTCCTTTTTATAATTATGGTCATAATATACCCCCCCCAAAACCCTATTCTAATTATTAAGGCCCCTAAACCCTAAACCCTTATAGTAGCCCTTATAGGCCCCTTTAAGGAACCCTTTAAACCCTATTCTACTTGTTAAGGCCCCTCCATTATTCTTGGCGCCTGGTGCAGGTGGACGTTGAGGGCACACCGCTGCTCATCAGAAATTCGGAGATCCCTAAACCGTAAACCCTAAGCCCTAAGTCCTAACATCTGTTTCTGTTCCTTGTGGTGTTTTTGGGGCTTGCTGGGTTTATGCTCAAGCCCAAGGTCTGGAGGGTCCAGGATTTAGGCCTTTCGGGCTCCTGTGCCCGAAACCCTAAAGTTCTACGCATAGGCCCCCACAGTAGTTCCTTTTTGTGGCTTATATTGAGGATCCTATCAGTTAATCCCAAAAAGGAATTATTATGGGGCCTATGGGTAAAGCTTGAAGCCGGAACCCCTGAACTGAACTGCAAGGCCCTGCACCATCCCAGACTTCTGAAGCCCTACTGTAAACCCTGAACCTTTGTCCCCCCGGATCCCTAAGCTTACATGGCACACGTACTGTAGAGTAGGCAACCTTTGACCTATTTTTTTTAGCGGGGGGCGGGGGGCATTAATCGTTGTAACCCCTATATAAAGGGTTTAGGGTTTAAGGTTTATAATCCCAAAGCTTTACCTTCAGCTTCCCTATGAAACTGGACTTTTTGGTAAACTTGAACCATGTTCGGGCTCGGTGGATTGCATCCTTCTTCCACCAATTGACTACAGATCCGGAAGAGGCGACAGGAAGTGCTGGAGGAAGGATGATAGATATTTTTGATGATGATATTCCCGCGATGAGGACCACAACGACACCTTAAACCCTAAGCCCTAAACCTATGACCGTCCTGGATGTTCGTCCCTGTCAAAAACAGGGGCACCGCTGGTCTTGTACATGCAAAGCCGGGTGCACAAACACGAAGTGCTGCAGAATCTAGGAAAATGTGATGGTCCTGTGTACTGTTATTAAAGGGTTCAGGATATAGGGTTTAGGGTCCTAGGTGCTGTTATTACAGGGTTCTATAATAGGGTTCCCTTTTAAAGGGTGCTATAGGCTTCCAAATGAAGGTTCCCCTTGACGGTGCTAGGTACTGTTATGGGGGATACTTCCCCAAGGCATAATAGTAATTCCTACTGCAGATTTTGGAAAGTAAGCCTGGAGGGAGACCGTGCGAATCAAAGATACCAAGCCCCGCCCAGTCCGGCCTCGGGCCTTCCATGTTCAAATATAATAAAATATATATTATAATATAATATATATTATAATATAATATTAACCGCTCTCATCCCGAATTTCGGGCACTCCTGCACCTATCCATGTGGCATCACAACGCAGAGCACCTGGTGTTCCTGGGGTCCCCAGCGCAGGCAGATGCCCTGGGCTGTGCCGGGTTCTTCTCACAACAGTAACACTGCCGCAGCTGGCGACTCTAACCGTGCCTCGTGAACGAGTCCTCCTGCGGCTGATGTTGACTATCTGTGCATATAGCTTAGCTAAAGACATCCAAAGAGAAGAGCGCACCTGGTCACCGCCGGCTGCGCCATCACTGATGGGCAGCTCATTTTAGTGGTCTGCGGGCGATGGAGGTTTCTGGCGTCAGATTTCAATGACAGAACAGCACGTACGCGAAGGACACCGGAAGCTTCCACCCCAAACGGGGGATGCATGAATTAGCCGTTCTTTCTTGGGTTTTCTACGTCTATATGAGGTTGAACCCTGCGTCTCGAAGGCCCTAAACCCTACAACCCAAAAGCCCTAAATCCGGAAGTCCTTTGATACGTCCTAACGTGACACAGCGGGAAAGGCTTTCGCAGCAGACGCCGAACTCCACCCTGGGTGTAGCTTTTGTTTAGGGGGTTTGTGCTTTCTTGGAGTCCATTCCGTCTTCAGGCGCATCTTCAACAAAACTACGGTTTTTGTTGCTAAATTCTTCAAGTGCCCTTTGCACAGGAGTAGAGACAAGGATTGCATAGGACTCCAAGTCCAAAGTTCACATCCTGAGCTAAGTAGGTGGCGTTTAACCTTTTGGGGTTTATACAATCCTACCATAATTGAAAAGCTTACCCTTTTCAGGGCTAGGGTACTCAGCCCCGAAGCTTACGGGTTGAGGGTCGGGAGGTTTTCCCCATGGCTTTTCGCCGTTTAGGGTGAGGCTTCACCTTAGTCAAACGTTCTACTTCCGAGCTGTATGTCCAAGATACCCAAGAGTTGGGTCCTGATGTTGAGGATAGTAGCTCTGTAGGTATGGTTATTGGGTATTTCGACTTTGGGTTTGCTGCAGGAGGTACACCAAAAAAAAGAAGCAAAACGCATTGCACCCCAAACCCTAAACTCCTACACCCTAAACCCTGTAGCCCCAGACTTAAGCCTAACAACGACCAGAAAGGTACGGCTCGTTGCCGACCTCCAAGACCGCGATTCTCGGTGCCCTGGGCTTGTTCAGAGCCAGTGGATCGGGCAACCCCCAGCCAGCCCCCAAACCTTAAGCCCCACCCGCTAAACCCCTAAATCCTAAACCTATGACAAGATTTGATCGCGCTGTATGGCTATAGTTTATCTTTCCTGATTGGGCTTGAGAACAATTTATTTGCAATTACTCTGCAGAGGCCTTGAAGGGACAGCCCAAATTAGTAATCGTATCCCCGACCGTCTTGAGTAAATTGTATTTTAGTATATCCCCGAAACCCGGTTTGGAATTCTTAATAGTCGAGGCCCCACTTTGGGCCATGTAGTGCTGTTTGGAGGATCTAGAAAATAGCACCCTTTATTGTGGGAACTTATACTACTAAAGGGTACTTTATGGGAACCCACCTTAAGGGATCTTCTTTGTTGACCCTCCCGGAAGTCGGGGTCCCAATAAAGCAAGTGCCAGGTTTGCTCCAGAACCTCCTGATCGCCTACAGCGAACCATGGTTCCAGGCACCCAGCGTTGTTCAGGGTTTTCGTGTTCAGGGTTTAGGGTTCTGGGTGTTTACTGAATTCGCGTTGACGAACTTGAGTGACGTTGCCATAACAAGGAAACCGGTTTTATTGAAACAAGCTCCTCACCAAGAGCCCAGGCACTGTTCAGGGTTTTCGGGTTCAGGTTTAGGTTGAAGGGCTATTTTACCGGTGCCCCACGATGGCTTCTGCAAGAGCTCTTTTTAAAGTTCCAGGGATGCAATCACGCAGGTTCGTTCAGTCAGGGTTTACAGTGTAGGGTTTCGGCAAGGGCTCACGATTGAAACCTCCAACATCCTAAACCCCACAGCCTAAACCGTCTGGGCTTGAGCCCTAGACCCTAAACCCCAATTTTCAGTGCAGGGTGCCAGGGTCCGCGAGACGGAGAGCTCCGAGCACTCTAAAGATTCCGATACCCAAACTCCCAAAAGCCTGGGTTTCGGTCCTTTCAGTCTACCATGGTTCTATACTGGGCTTCCTTTTAAGGGTACTGTTGGTTCTATAATAGGGTTCCCTTTAAGGGCTCCTTCAAGAGTACTGGAAGGGTTTAGGGGTTTTTAGAGCTTACGGGCCCCTAGACCTTCCAAGATCCCTTAATGAAGGAATATCCGGGAAATCCTAGGTTCCTGAGGAATATCCTTGTGCCTTTTCTAAAGACGAGTATGGGGAAAAATGGTATCTTCAGAGTAAGCACCAAAAAAGTTGGAAACCGCATTTAGGACAAATAGCGCTGAGGTTTCCTATACATTTCTCTCAAGGATGGAGGCTATTGGGTTTCTAACTTTGAGGGCTTCTACTGTATTATGAAGGGATCAGTCAGGATACTAGAATCATACTAGGGATCCTGCTGCAAGTTTAAAGTAATTATGTTCCTTAGTTTGGGGGTTCGAAAGGCCTGGGCGTAGGGATTTAGGCAGGTTTAAGGCATTTAAGGGTGTTGGGGTTTACGGGTTGTCGGGTTCAGCAGGGGTTTAGAGTTCAGAACTTTAGAGTTTAGAGTTTAGGGTAAAAAGCTTACACCCTGAAGCCTAAAAGGCGCCTAAAAATAGATAAACCAATGCCGATAAGAACCAACAAAAGGAAAACCAACAGCGCGAGAACACGAAGCCAGAAATATAGGCATTTAACCTGACCCTGAGCCTGGCCCCAGCAAGCCCTGCAGCTTTCAAGATTAAAGGAACCTTTAAACACCCTATGCCCCAAGCCCCAACCCCCAAAAGCCAGGAAACACCTTGATCCCTGAACCCCCCGAAACATAAAATCCTCATAGAATCTTCATGGAACCTCCAGCAATCTTTAAATCCTTCCTGTAAACACCCCAAAACACAAAAGCAAGCTGTAATCCAACACCATTACAGAACTTAGGAAATCGTTAGAGGGTCCCTCACAGGAACCTTGTGAGGTGTTGTTCTTATGAATTAGAGTTAGGGTTTGTAAACGCCCCCATCGAGAATTTCCAGGAGGAAATCGAGAACTTGAAGCATGACGCAGATGTGGCGGCAGGGCGCGTCAAGACAAGCCTCCTGGCTCTCCCGGTTCTGTTTTTTTCTTCTTAATCTTTAAGGTCGCTAAGGGCTTGTTCCTGTAAGGTCTCATGAGGGTTCCTGAAAGGGCTTAAGGGGTCCCTTAGTTTACAGCTTCCGTCCGTTACGTCTCAGGTTCTAGAAGGTTTCCTTTAAGGGTTGTGGCTTCCTTAGTGCTTTTGCTCAACGATCCCATGCAGGGCATAAGGCTCAGGGGTGAGGATATTTTTCAGGTCCCATGGAGAGGGCGAGTGTCCTTGTGTTCTTGACTATTTCTGTAAGGCTTCCTGGAAGGGTTTAGGGAGAGGCTCCTTTAAGGTTCCACAAGGGTTCAGGCTTACTGAGTGCTTTTTCGGAAGGCCCACACAACGGAAGCTGTGTTCTCTCCCTCAACCCACTGAAGCCAGGATTCCTGATTAGGATTTCCATGGGTCCTTATAACAGTGGGGGGTTTGACGTAGTGCCTTGTTTAACAGGTCCCATAGAAAGGCAATTAGGTTTAGGTTTAGCGCTTGCTTCAAATAATTTAAAGCTTGAGAGTTTCAGTGTTTCAGATGCGTTGTGCATCGTTTCTACCTGGCGTTGTGAGTGTAGCTTAGGGTTTCTGAGTAAACCTTTGCAGGGTTACATTCTTATATCACTTATATCAGTAAAGGAGCATTGGGGGACTTGGGGTTTGAGCTCAAGTTGTTCTGTGCTTGAACTCACTGAGGGTTATGAGGATTGCAAGGGGTAGCTTGTATAGGGTTTACTTGCTTCCGTGCGAAGCCCTTCTACTAGCCTCATAAAGCAGTTAACAGGAACCCTTGAAGCCCGTAGAAACCGTAAACGCACCGGTCAAAGTTCTGTGGTTCCGGCGGCCTAAGGCTTGTGGCAGGCCATCGTCGAAGAAGACCCAGCTGGGTGCGCAGATGACTGTACTGGAAAGCCCTCAGTATAAGATGGGCCTTAATGATTAGAATAGGGTTTTAAATTTTGGGTTGTTCATTGCCAGACTTGCATTGTTTAAGAAACCCCAAGGACAGTACTAGTAAGTCTTCTGACCCTTAGGTGGGAACCCCTGAACAACTAGACTACCCCAACTTCATGCGCCCGTCTAGTGTGTGTGTGTATATATATATATATATGTATAGGTATATACACATGTTGAAAGGGGCTCCTTGGCCGGTACTTTCGGCGAACATACATGCACCCTGCGTACTTGGACCCTCGGGGTACATAATTCGAAGCTGCTTGCTCTGACGAAACGTTGCTACAACCTGGCAGTATTCCCGGACGTCGCTGCCATAGCCCAAACCGGTGCCCCTAAGACTGCTACCCCCACGCATCAACAGTTGAATTATATATATATAAGGAGAGAGAGAGAGAGAGAGACAGAGACAGAGACAGAGACAGAGACAGAGAGAGAGAGAGAGAGATATGTATATATATATATATAGATACATGTATATACTAAACCCGAAACTCCTGTACCCCCCTAGATAACCCTACCAAACCTGAAAGCCCCAAATTCCGAAAGGACGAAAACCACCGGTGTCGCCCTGCAACAAGACACTCATCTTTTCTTAGGACACTTGTTCGCGACAAACTCATTGACCAGCCTTCGTTGCGCTCGTCTTTCGAAAAGTGCTTCTTTCAACCACGGCCCCCTAAACGCTAAACCCCTAAACCCGTAAACCACAGCAGTAGCAGCAGCAGTGGGATCCTATACCTTCGGTATAGACCCTTCCTAGAACAGCCACAAACCTTAAACCCTAAACCCCAAAAGCCCCAAAAAACCCTCCTAAACACCCTACCCCCCTTTTGCAGGTACTACCACCTCCCCGGCCGCTCTGAGCTTGCAATGGAAGTTCAGGCGGCCGGAGGGTTCCCTTTAAAGCGGGTGTCCTTTAAGGGTTCTATACTAGGTTTTTTTGGGAGATTTGTTATTTCACTTGTTTGGGTTTATAAGGGACCGTTGGTAGAAATATTTTTCAGAAGGCTTAAAGGCCAACCCAGCATAGTATAGTTTAGGGTTGAGAGTTTAGGGGTTTAGGGTTTAAGCGGGAAGCAGAGACAGCAAAGTCGGCAAAGCCCCTAATTAAGGACTTTCTGATAGGAGCCCAAAAAAGCATTATTGTTTAATGAATTACGGGGTTTTGGAGTCTCTGGGATTAGGGGTTCTATGAGGGAGCCGCAGTAGCGTGCTTGAATGTAGGCCTCTAGGATTCTATGAGGGATCTATACTGGGGTTCCATAATCTCTAAACCCCTAAACCTTACACTGTAGGGTTTTGCTGTATCTTGGTGGTCCAAACTGTGTTTAGGGTTGAGGGTTGTGTAGCAGGCTGAGTTTTGGTTCCTTACAGGAAGCATTATGAAATACATGTCTATACTTTTTACTCCTGGTTACTAGAAAGTCCAGGTAGGATTTAGGCTTTAGGGTTCAGGGTTGAGGGTTGTGTAATCTTGAGGTTTGATCGGCTGATCAGGATTCTTGCCGGGTGTTTATTTGTGTGGCAATAGATTCTGCAGGTTGTCGTAGGGTTTCTAAACGGACCTATAGCGTCTGGATTTGGGTTTACAGGCTTTTCGGTGTAGGTTTTGCTATTGTTTCGCTAGAGACCCACGAGGGCCTTATAGGTTTAAGGATTGGGCGTTGCTGCTTCAGGTTTACTGTAAGGACTTCTATAATTCCTAAGCCCTAAACCCTCAGGGCCTACGGCTACGGGCTTTAGAGCAGATCGACGAGAAAGTACAGTGTAGGGTTGGGCGTAGTGTAGGGTCCCTTGACTCAGGGAGCTGGAGTTTAGGTTTGCGGGGGTTTTGATGGGCTTAAAGTAACGGTATAGAGAATGTTCGAAGGTTCAGGGTTGTTCGAGTTGTTGGTCGTGTTTTGTCGTGGAGCTCTGCTACAATAGGGAAAAGCAGGCTTAAATTTCAAGTCACAAGTAGTGGCCTTCTGCGGCTGAACAAGTCGAGGGCAAGACATGTGTTTGGGGTTTTTTAAGGCAATATTTCGTTACTCGGAGGTGCGCAGCGTTTCTGGCTCGGTAGGGGGGCAGACCTTGTATCAATGACGAAACAAAGATGTAGATTTCATCTTCGTCTGTCGTCCTAATCCGAAAATGCCATCTTAGTCTGCCTTAAACCCTTCTTGTTTCGGCTTCGAGAGTTCGATGAGACTTAATCTGAATATCCCTGAGAGCTGGGTGCGCCTTAAGAATCGTGTTCCATAGTCAGACCAACACTCAGAAGCTATTCAACATACTAGTTTCATGGGGTGGATTATAGGGAGATTTCCGAACCTTCACGACCATCCAGCACAAGACCAACTATGCACAGCGAAAAAGTAGTCCAATCGGCGATGACGGCACGCAGCCCTTCAGTGCAGCTATTGCGGTAGCAGCAGCCATAGCACAAGGAGCAGAAACTTCCTGATGAAGCCCAAAATCCTCTGATTCTATCTATCCCTAAACCCTCAGCATGGTGCACCAATCCCCCGAACTGCTTAAAGCCCTAAGTGCTGATAACAAGGCCCCGACCCAGCATGGCCCTACCCTATACACCCTGAAAGACACCGACAGCAACTATACGCGGACATTCCGAAATCCTTTAGTCAAGGAATATACCTCACATCATGTTAGGGATCCTACAATGAGTTAGGGTAAATTTCTTAACTACGGGATTTTGGAAGGTCTTTGTACGACCCTTACGAAAGTGTTGCGAAGCCCTAGGCTTCTTGCGTACAGCTCCCATACAATCCTAACACATGTACAAAGCCTTTTATGTTGCTATGTACTTAATGCCTCTTAACAGCTATTGGCCCCGGTTCTACCCCATTAGTTATAGAACCTTAAGCAACCGATGCTTGGGCACAGTGGCATGGCCATGACCATTGACGTGCATCTGATAAGCGGCAAAGCTGTGACATTGGCTGCTGAGCCAAGTGGCGCGGCTCTTTATTCCGATGATCTAGGGACCTGGAGGTCAAGATACAGCCCCTGCAAGATCCTAAAAAGTCGATCCCTTCAGGAGGTTCCTAAACAGTCGCCTTTAGTAGTAGAGGTTCCCGACATGAGGTTCTACTTTCTAGATCCTCCCAGCGGCTTGGGTGTGGGTCTCAAGAAGCTCCTAAATTTGTTCAGTTCAGTTGTTAGTCGTATGTAGCTTGTTACTGGCTCCAAGGTTTCATGGGCTTCCGAAGTCAACCCATCCCCTTGTATGGATTCTGCGTCCTGTTTAAGACCCTGTACTCGAATATGCCACGTTGGATTCACAATACCCTAAGCCCTAAACCATAATTCATAAACCGTAAACTGAACCCCACGAACAACCCTAAACCCTGTACCCATGTAAAAAGCGTTCTGATAGCCAGACACGGTACTGTCTAAGTGCTCAAAAGGCGGATACTCCTGCATGATACCCCTAGGGTTTAGGGCCTAAGCCCCAAATCCTCAACTAAAGAATCCTAACCTAGCGGTGGCCCCAAGCCAACAAATAGTGTACCTAGGGCAAGACCTTGTTATTACAGTGTAACTACAGGTAGCCCCTGCAACCAGAACCATGAACCGAAACCTTGATGCAACAAAGTGAACCCTGAACCTGACCCCTCTAAACCCTATAAGCCTTAGTTTTATATCCTAACGAACCTATCATAGGGTTGAGGGTCGGTTTAGGTTCGGGAAACAAACCCTGCATCCGTAAATGTGGAATCTGAAGCCACCTATCGAGGCACCCCGGTGGAGGAATCTGGGTCCATGTTGAACAACTTCTCATGAGTAAAAGGATATCTCTCTAAGTTGTGTCCCTTTTCGGTCCCCAAGTGCGGCACCCTTATGAAAGGAACCTTAGTTTTAACAACTACTCATAAATTGGGTCAATTGGGGTTTGGGGTCGGGGGCTTGGGGGGAGTCAGGGTTTATGGCTGTAGGAGTAAAATTGTCCGCAGTATGGCATCTTACACCTAACAAGCAATTCCAAGTACTTTTGTTGCGTTTCGGTCTCTTGACTCCAGTTCCTTGCCCTTCCGAAACCCTTAGAAAACCTTAATCTCACCGCTGAAACCTCAAACTAGCAGAGCCAAGGATTTGAAGCAGCGTGCCCAAAGCGCCCTGGCAGTTGCCGATGGAAGGCTTCTGACGAGCTCAGGACGCCGAAAACTGGGCAATTAAGGCACAGGGTTTAGGGTTCAGGTTCAGGGTTGAAGATGTACGGCTTAGGGCATAGATGAGTAAATACCAGTTTTTTGCTTTTTACTAGAACATACCCCACAAGCCTGTTCCGGTAACTCATGCAGGTCCCTATGTTACCATGACCAACCCACGCAGCCTTTGGTTCAAAGGTGTCACATATAGTATAGGGGCCTTCATGATTAGAATAGGGTTTCGAGGCCCAGTATACTATAATTATAACAAGGAACCCCCAGAATCCTATTCTAATTATTAAGGCCCCTACATTAGTCCTTGGTGGTCGGTCGGGCGGCCCATGCGGGTTTTCCCGGTAGCACCAAAAAGCCTACCTCTCTGCCGAAATGTCTCAAACCCTGAGCCTTGAGCCGCGTAACTTCAAAGCCCGAAAAGCATGGGTTTCTGTGAGCCCAGATCGCTAAGCTAAGTAAAACTGAACACCAAGACCCTAAACCCTAAACCCTAAACGTGTCTTCCTGAGCTCAGGGCTTCTGGGTTGTTTGCGCAGGAGACTTCGTCGATGAAACAGCGACCATCGGAGAAGTAGGACAGCCCGGTTTAGGGTTCAGGATTTTCAGACAGACGTCTTTGCCCTTAGAGCTCTAGGGCCGTAGCCGTTAGGCGTTTATGCTTTCAGAGTTTCAGCTTTTGGGGCACATGCTGCAGGGTGTGAGTTAAGGCTTCATTTAGGGTCGTAGACGCTTATAGAAGGTTTGGAGTTTTGGGTTTAGTGCTTTGAGTGTTGAGGCTTTGGGCTTTGGGGTTTCAGGAAGTATAGTCTGGTTTGAGCGTTTCGTCTTTATTGTTCCACCAAAGACCTATGTTTGGCTTGGTAGAACCCTTCCTACAGAAACTGTATTGTAGACTACATACTGTGAGTCAGGATTGCAAAGTGGCGACGCGCTGACGCTGCATGTGGGACAAGTGCAACTGGTGGCTTCGAAGTAGTTGGAAAATTTCAGACAATTCGGGAGCTTCCCAGGTATTTAGGGTTTAGGGTCTTGCTGCTTCAACATGATGCAGAATACACCCCGAAGCACGGAGCGAAATCTTGAGGCTTCCACAAAATCGAAGCCTTTTTTCACTGGAGCCGCTTTTGGGGGGCCATGAGCGAGCTCTGATGAATAACGTTGTTTCTGTTACGTGCAAAAAAAAAGCACCCCTCCAGGATTTCGGACATAGAGCCCCGAACAAGGCATCTTGGGACTTTCCGGCTTCAGGTGGTCCTTTTGGTTTAGGGTTTTTTGGATGTTTAATGGGGTAAGGTTGCGGGATCCCGATTCCTAATTCTGAAGGCTCCCACAGTTTTGGGATTCATTAGAAGTCCCTATTAGAAAAAGTTGCCCCCCAAAGCCTGGCGTAATTATAACGGCGCTTATATCATAGAATCCTTATAGTGATCCTGGCAGAACTCTGTAAAGAAACCGTCTGAATGACTGTAATGTTCTGGACCTATCAGGACTAGAACCCGCAAGAAAGTATCCTAGCATTATACGTCTTAAGATAGACTGTTACGGTTCCTATACGGTTTTATCTTTGCTGGACCCCTAAACCTTAAACCCTAAACCGTTCAGGTGGCTTCGAAGAACTTCTTTTTCCCAGGGGCCGGAGCCGCCTTTGCAGCGATTCTGGGAAGCGGAGGCGTCACGACCTGGGGTGACCCAGATTGTGGTGCCTCGGAGGGGCTGAGTGGGTAACTTTTGCTGTTTTGGGGCACATAAGATACTACCAGTGTCGAAATTGTAACCCCGAAGCCCAACCCATAAACCTTAAATTGCTTGCTACCATGTTCGAAAGGCCAATCCCTAAGCCCTAACCCCTAGATTATTACCACTATCGGTTTTTCGAAAGCCTAAACCCTACACTTCGTAAACTAAACCTGTGTTGAGTTGGGCCCTCAGCCCCTTAGGTGCTGACAGCAGCGGAGTACAAAATCAATTGAGGAATGTACGGCAGATCCAAGCCTCTCGCCAAGCTTTCGCTGCGATCCTGAGCGACTCTACTGGTGATCAACGGGAAGTGGGAGAGTGGATCCCATAGTAGTAGACTAGACGTAGGATTTCTTCTTCCATTCGTCCTGAAGCGATAGTCAGGCGATGGATCTGTTGTCACATGGGGCGCCCCGCATTCTGGCGGTGACAGCAGTGCGGTTCAAGCAGACCTTCGGAATGTACAGCAGGCCTAACCCTAAACCCGACCCCCCAAACCCTAAGACTCTAAACCCTAAACCCGAAACCTAAACCCTGAACCCCAAACCCACGCACAGCAGGTTCACTCCTCCGGGAGGGCGTTTGCTGCGATCCTGGCAGATGGATCCGTTGCTAGGTATCGATTTGGGAGAACTGTTACTGTTAATGAGTTTCAGGGTCGTATAATTCAATATGGAGGCCTAACTATTCTATTCGCAGTTTTGGAATCGACACCTAGGTTGTGACTTGGGGGGACCCAGAGGCTGGTGGTGACAGTCATGCTGTGCAGGATCAGCTGAAGAAAGTGCATATGGTGCAAGCATGCCATTCGGCTTTTGCTGCGATTCTCGTCGATGGAGCTGTTGTGACATGGGGCGATCCTGATTTTGGTGGGGACAGCATTGCAGTACAAGATCAACTCTGGGATGTGACGCAGATAGCCGCTACAAACGAGGCTTTTGCTGCCATCCGAAGCGATGGATCTGTCGTGACCTGGGGTTTCGGTCCAGACGGCGGAGACAGCAGTGCTGTAAGCACTCAGCTGAGGAACGTGCGATGTATCCAGGCTGCCAGGCAGGCATTTGCTGCGATTTTGGATGATGGATCCGTGGTGACTTGGGGTGACTCCGACAGGGGTGGCGACAGCAGCGCCGTGCAGGCTCAGCTGAAGCACGTGCAGCAACTGCAAGCCTCGGCGCAGGCTTTTGCCGCACTTCTTCGCGATGGATCCGTGGTGTCATGGGGTCTATCTGGCGTACCTGACTTCGGTGGTGGTGACAGCAGTGCTGTGCAACATCAGCTGAAAAGCGTGCAATACATTCATGCCTCATGTGGAGCATTTGCTGCGCTTCTCTGCGATAGATCTGTAGTCACTTGGGGCAGCAAAAGTGCTGGTGGGGACAGTCGTGCTGTGCAGGATCAGCTTCAAAACGTATCACAACTCCAAGCAACATATGGAGCCTTTGCTGCACTCAAGCTCGATGGATCAGTGGTGGCTTGGGGCGATGACCAGTTTGGTGGTGACAGCCGTGTAGTGCAAAGCAAGCTAGAAAATGTACAGCGCATCCAGTCCTCCAGCAGTGCCTTCGCAGCAATCCTCGGCGATGGGTCTGTGCTGCCGTGGGGGAACGCTGCGTACGGTGGCTACTGCCCAACTGTGCACGATGCATTAAAGCCTCAAGCCATCAGACAGGAACCCGAGCCGGCTGGTAGAGTCGGTTTTCCATGTCAGGTGTAGGTATACCGAGACCTATGGATCAAGGAACTCACACTCTTTGGTTTTCTTAGTATCTGATTGAATGCAACTTACAGTTTTCGGATAATATTATCCCGCATAGAACTGAAAGTGTACACTTTGGGGGGGGCATATGAGCTTAGTAACTAAGGCTTTTTTGAAGTTTTTTTGGGGGAGGACAAGGCCCCAACAGACATATAAATTGGGGGATGCCCATTCAAGGACTGCAAACCCGAAGACCGAAAGTATACAGATAGTACCTACCTGGGGTCTAAAGTCTTACCTACTGTGTGTTATTTGGACTTTTAGGGAGACCCTAAAACCCAAGCATCAGCACAGAACTCACAGCGGACCACTAAACAGATGCCGGTGATGCTAGTTCAAGGTCGGATCTAACAAAGGGACTTGAATAACTATTTTTAGGGCTCTGCAATATTTGCTCATAATATAACATACCCCACAACCCTATTGGGATAAGGCCTCTGTTCTATGCATGTGAACATCTCGAGCCTAGACAACATGTGGAGCGGAAGACCATCGTAAGCCCTGAACTCTCCGAAGCCTCGCGCCAAACTTGATTTGGACTTAGGGCGGAAGGTTCAGGGCATAAGAACGACGGTTTAGGGTCTAGGTGCTTGGGATTCAGGGTGTAAGGTTTGGGTTTAGGGTTTGGGTGTTGGGGGGTTCCGAAGTACAGATATAAATAGAACGCACCCAAACTCTAGTCGCCTGCTACGTTAGTGTGGTCAACACACGTCTTGCACGAAGGTGGACATTCTCCGCGATCATGGATTTGAGGGCAACACCAAGGCAACGGCTTCAGATGGCTTGGACAATTGGAATAGAGTGTTGGGGTATATTAGCAGATGGACTCTTGGGACACGTTTTGATGTCCCTTATGCTTCGAAAGAGGTATCTGTGTCATAAACGCTTTGGGGAGCCCTCAAGTTACAACCCAAGTCATTAGTTGAAAAAAAGCTATAACCAATAGGTAGAGAGCAGTGTACTAATTATTCCATGTTCAACATTATGCTTTGATGGGTCTGTCACCTCCCTCTACATTGTCGTACGATTCGGAGCTCACATGAGTTTTCGCGGTTCTCTCGGTTTGTACATCAGATTCTTGGATATGGTAAGCCTGGATAATTACCAACATTATTCCTCGAGGTTTTTTGACTATAAATGTGATGTACTATTAATGCTTCAACCTTATTCTACATGTCAAGGCCCCTTACTATGTTTGGGTTCAGATTTTAGGAATCTCGTGCAGAAGCTCGCCATAGATTTACCGGAGAGATTCTGTTCTAAGCCTCGCAGGATAAGCCCTTGATGTGCTTTCGTTAAGAGTTTAAAAGTTTAAGGTCGATAGAAATTGTTTAGGGCTCAGCTCCTGAGTTTTGAGCGGGGTTTTGTGCAGATTTTGACCGGGCTTCAACTTTTGGTTTGCCCTCAAACATTACTTGTTGCCCTCTGAAGCTTCGCTCTTTGCCGATCGAACAGAAGTTGAAAGTGTACAGGGTTCAGGTCGGGAGTGTTGACCGACTTTTGGTTTGGTTTGTTGCTTTTGCATCCACGGGAGCACAGTGGTTTCTGGAACTTTTGTCTCTGTGCTTCCACTCTGTCCCCCAAACATTGAAAGCAGCGCAATCATACAGGAATCTATATGGCCATGCACGCTAGGACAAGCAATTTCTACTTATCATGGGCGTGAGGTTTTAGGGCTTAGGTCTGGTTCAGGGTTTAGGAAGTTTAGAGTTTAGAGAATCTAGGAACAGGGATGTCGGTTTGGGACAGTCTTCTATGGTTCAGTTTGTAAGAGAAGCGTTGCTTTACAGGCCCTCTATGTAGTTACATAGATATTACAGGGTCTTCGTTCTTGAGGTTTAAGGACCTCGTTTATTTGTTTATTTCCTGGAGATCCCACAGTACGCTGACATTGAAACGGGTAGTTGACAGAAAACCCACCGGTTGGACAAGCCCAATGAGGGCCGGGGATTCATGTTCCAGGTGTTGGATGGAAGGTCGCCTGCCTTGGCTTAGGGTTTAGTAGCTGACTGTAGGTAACCTCTTTGTTTTTTGGGGGCTGATATTAGCCTAGCTGGGCTCGGGCACTCAGCCCCTAAGAATAAGGTTTGAGATTGCAGATGCAAAGCCAGGGCCTGGATTGCAGAAGTTTTTCATCCGGCCTGTGTAAGCGGCCAGGCTTTACAGGAATCTTCTGACCCAGTAAGACGCAGCGTTGGGATCTGTTGCTCTCAAGCCCCCCACGGAAGTCCAACAGTCTCGGGTGTAGGCTTTCCGGTTTGGGGTTTAGGCTTTCGGATTTAGGGTTTTGGCTTTAGGGTTTCGAGTTTAGGGCCCCCAGAAAGGGTGTACACCAGTTCCAGACACGCCAGCACCAGCAACAGCAAGCCAAGGCGTTTGAGGCCCAATGCCTCGAATCCTAAAGCACTAGGCGAAGCACTGTCACGGTTTAGGGTTTAGGGTTCCCCTCTCTCTAAGATGCCTTAAGAGCTGCATCCTTGTGATGTACTTCGACACAAACCAGGGGTCTACGGTTTTCGGCTATCGAGGACCACGAGGGCTTTGCTAAGGATACGTCTACACTCCAAATCCTAAGCCCCTCGCGTGGCCCAACAAACCTCTGACTGTTCAGGTTCATTACTATGGTTACTATGGTTTCCTTATAGATGTCCTGAAATGTAGCTTTCTCCGAGCTACAGGTAAGCTCGACACCCCAGCAAACGGCTTCTTCTGACCTCTAAATCCTAAGCTACCTCAAAATCTCAAACCTAAGTTCCATCCCTGAAATCCAAGACCCCTAAACTCTCGAAGTCTTGTCAGGGTGTGCGGGACATGATTTGCCACTGCTCCTCTTACCTCAGCGACCTCGAAGTGGCCAAGCTTTTCGATTCCATCAACATGACCCTTGGCTTATCTTGGGTGTTTCTGGGGTTTGAGGATTAGGGCTTGAAAGCTTCAGCAATTACCCATGAGCATGAGTTGTGCATTCTCTCTGTTGGTTTTTGGGGTTCAGGGTTGAGGTTTGAGGAGGGGTTACAGCGACCTGAAAGCTTGAGTAGCCATCATAAGAAAGTCATGTTCATTCATCTGCTATTCCATCAACATGAGCCTTGTCTTCCCAGGGTCCTTTGATTACCCTAGGCCGTAACCCGAAACTAGGCTTTAGGGTTTCGCGGTGCTCAGATGGAGGAGATTCGAGGTTTCAGGGTCAAGGTTGCATAGGATTTGGGGCGTGGCTTCTAAGGTCTTTGATTGGGTTGTTGTTGAGGAACTTAACTTAAGTTACCAGAACAAATGAAGCCAGCAAGGCTTTTTCATCAGCGATTTCGTAGACTAACTAAACTCCGTACGAAGAAGCCAGTTTAATTGGGCTGAAGGTTTTCGGATTTGCAGGATTTACGGTTTAATGAGAGGTTTCGGGGCTTTGGGGCTGGCAGTTGCAGGGATCAAGGATTAGGGTTTTGCATGGACAGGCGAACCCACCGCAGTGAATGTTACAGCACTCAGAAGGATTACCTCCACCCTGCCAAACGGAGGTGTTTTTTGGGAGCCCTAGCCCCTAAACCCGAAACTCTAAATCCAACCCAAAAATATTTAACCATAAATCCAGTCCAGCATCTAAGGGGTGATATACAGGCTCTGTAGGTGCTCCGCATGGATTTTGGAAGGCGTTCCATGTAGGCCCTGGGTTACATAGGCTCCTGTGTCTAGAAGGGTTCTAGAAGGTTTCCGATGGATGGACTCCCCAGAGCTACGTGTCCTCGAAATCCACTATCGGACGAATAACGGAGTCTTACGTCAGGATTAGTTGTGTCATTTGTGTGTCCCTCTCTCTCGCCCCTTGCTTTCTCTGTGTAAGCCCTTAATTAAAGCTTGGGAGTCAATCAATGAATCACCCCCCAATCTGCACAGAGCTGTTTGTTGTTGACCTCATGGCGATTCCTCAAGTAAGGGGTAGTGGGCGCGGCATGAATGCTGGGCGACCATAGGGTCGTTTTGAATCAGATTTTTTTGGGATACGGGATATGTTAGAATGAAAGTAGGTGGAGCGCGCCGTGGAATCACATTTCAGTTTCCGTGAGCGGGAATGGCATAAGTGAACTTTCTCCACATCATGCTAAGCCATTCAGCTGAACTGAAGCCGTAGGTTTTAGGGATTGGGCTTCCGGGTATACGGTTTGGGGCGATACCTTGAACTGTTGTGGCTCCTACCCCAAACCCTATACCGTAAACCCCAAGCCGTAACCCTACACCCGAATCCCCAAACCCTAAATGGGACTTCCTCACTACTTCGTCGAAGCCCACCCGCCACTAAGGATTCTAGGTCTTACTGGGGAGGGACGGGCCCATCTAGGCCCTTGTAACAGTTTAGGGCAAGAGGACCCTCGTTTAGGAGCCAATGTCCCTGAGGACTGTTTAAGATGATACAAGCTTCTGACTGATTGCTGAGGTAATGCTTTAGGGCTCCTTTTTGCAATAGTTCTACTACAATATGTACCAAAACCATGTTCTAACTATTACGGCCTCAAAGTGCGACTGTGGACAGCGGCTCCTCCAGGATTTTCTGAGTTTGGGCATAGCCTGACACGCAAATGCTAACCCAAAGGGTCGTACGTACCTACGCAGGGTTTAGGGTCTAGGCTTAAAGTTAGGGTGTCAATGTTATGAATCATTATCATGACGTGGGGAAGTATCCCCCATAACAGTGCCTATCGGCCTATCTGCTGAAGTCTACTCCCCAACGCCACACAAGTCCGAAGCCGCAAACCCTTAGCCAGAAGGCCCCCATGAACGTGGAAGAGCGATTTAGGGTTTAGGGTTTATAGATTTAGGGTTTATAGGTCTTAGGGCTTAGAGGGTTTAGGGTGGTTTAAGGTTTATGGGGTTTAGGGTTTATTGAGTTTATAGGATTTAGGGTTTAGGGTACATGTATCTCATAGCACTTGATCATAAGGCATACTAGCCTGTTCAATCATTTGTGTAATGATCCTATACGGGTTTGGTCTAAACATTTTAGAGCTCTGTTCCCTCGAACTCCCGAAAGATTCACAGGGCGAGATACCACCCAGAAAGCCCCATTCAAATCATTTTGGCCCCTACATCATAGCACTCTCGTTGAGCGCCTGCCAGTAACCCTAATGAATCCCCGAAAGAATTCCTATGCGGAGTAGTAAGGGTTCTATGTTACCTACCATAAGCTGCCATATCCGTCTGCATGTGCTGATTATACAACCCCTCTGTGGAAATTATGGGGACCCCTGCAAAAAAGTTAAACCCCAAACCCTAAAACCCTAAGCCCTAAACCCTATAAGCCCTAAATGTGAAAAGGAAGCTTGGCATGTCGAAAACTGCAGCCAAGCGCTTTCGTTCACTCGCAGCCGCCCGGACGGACGTTTCCAGGTTCAGGGTTTAGGGCTCAGGGTTTAGGGTTCACGGTTTAGGGTTACGATTTAGGTTTGGCACTCGCTTTTGTTCTGGGTCAGGTTGGAGAGGGTTAGTCGGTTTGGGGTTTAGGGTTCAGGGTTTAGGCTTTGAGAGTTCGGGGTTTAGGAGATTTGAAGGCCCTCCACCCTAAACCCTCAAATCTATAAACCTTAAACCCTGAACCCTATACCCAACAGTCCATATTGCAAAGGGCCCAACCATTTTGGCTTGGCCTTCAAGCCATGCGTTTCTTTACGTAAAGGAGGGTCATTGGTACTGTTATGGGGATACTTTCCCAAATCATGATAGAAATTCCTAAATAATATAGAAAGCCTACACTCCAGGACATAGGCGCTTAGGGCCCGTTGCGATTGGACGTAGTAACGAGGGGGTGGGTGACGATAGTTACCTTTTGAGCCCCGCTTATGATATGTATAACTTCAAGAAGTCCCCTGACTCTGCAAAGTTGGGTTGACGATACAGCAAACCCAAAAAGTCCAAAGCCGAATTAGGAACAACTAGTGCTGGGATTTCCTATACATTGCGTTTATTGACTGAGGCTTTTGGGTTTCCAACTTTGGGCTTCTACTATACTCTCTTGACCCTGGAGGACTGATTGACGGATCTTCTGGGAGAGCCTGTAGTTGATAGGCCTGAATAGCCACTGATATGGTTCCTTAGGATTCCTTGTGAGATTTTTAACTACAACATCTTCCAAAGCCCTGGCTGTGCCCTTATAGTGGGGATCCCATCCTTTGGGAGAGCCTTAAAGCTTCGGGTTCAGAGTTTACAATCATTTGCTCAACCAAAAAACTTCCCGGACTTCTGGTCAGGAAAACCCATAGCAAGGAACCCTTAAAAGGAGAGCTTTTTCTGAAGGTGTAGAGTTTAGGCTTCATCAGCGCCCATAAGCTCCAACTCGGACATCGAACTAAAATCCACCTCCGCCCTTGCAACCAGTGTGGGTTCAGACTACAGCTTCGGAATTTGGGTTTACGGTTCGGGACTAGGTTGAAAGTCTGAGTTTGACCTGACCCAGCAAGGGTCGTCAGAACTAGTCATGCAAATCACATGTACAAGACAATGCGACAACGGCTGTAGGATTCTTGGGAGGATACCCGCGACCATCGGGAAGTTGTAGCAGATTGCAAGCTCCCATCCCGGACCGTATTGCCCAGACCCTTCGGGATGGGGCAGTGCGTGTGCAACCCGAGGAGGTGAATCAAGCGAGGGGTGCCGAGACCAGTGTCTCGGTGAGCTTGGGGACCGTGGCACACTGGGAAGGCTGTGAAGCAGAAACTCTGATGGCCTTCCTCGGAAACGTAGGCGGCATTGAGAATTCCATCCTCGAATGGCCGAATGATGCCCCCTACGTCGGTGCGCCAGAGCCCGGGCTTGGCAACTTCAAATTAGGGTAGCTGGTATGATTTAACGTGTGTTCCTTAGTTAAAGGGCGCCAAGACATTGTTGTCTCATGCGCATGTGCTACTCGCTGAAGCCCTACAAGACCGTCGTGGCTTACTCAAAGAAGGGATTAACGCAATTGTGGGTTTCCCGGCTTTCTTGGGGGCGACTAACTTCAAGACATGTACGCTCCCCATCCTTTCCCTTGATCCGTTAGCCCCTCCCCAAACAACCCTGTGAGATCCGATTGCTGCCCTTGCGAAAAACCCATAATGCCGTACCCCAAACCCTAAACCCTCAACCCCCAAAAAACCCTCAACTTTGAGCCTGAAAAACCCTAGGCCCTGGAGCCCGAACCGTGTATGAAGCCCCAAGCTTTAATCCCTGGAAGTATGGAGCCCCAAATCCTTAAAGCCCTAAACCGCAAACCCTAGAACCCTAAACCCACCAACCGGAAGATCTGATGTCCGAAACCCGAAGCCCTAAATTGCCGAGAGAGAGAGCGCCGCTGACCATTTGCATGGGCGCTGGAGGCTCCGACCGAGGCTACCAGCTGAGCGTCTCGTCAGAATATGCGAGGACTGTTGTGACGCCGCCCCACTATTGAGTCCTCTGCCGTCAGGCAGTAAAGATGGACCCCAATCCCGGAGCCACGGGGTCGTCTTTTTTGTGCCCTGTTCTGCGTCTTTCAAGGCTGGGTGGCAATGCCTGCTGTAACCTCTATTTGCCAGGCCGGTCCCAACCTCTCAACCTGGATGTTTTCACTTCGAGCAACCCTCGCAGGGTGCGAGCGGGCACCGTTTGTTGGAAACTTTTGCTGCTCGTCAAGCGGCCGGCACAGGCCGCGAGGACCCACAACCCGACACCAATCCAGTTGTGGCTTGCTGTGAAACGTTCATTCTAATCAGAACTGCGAAGCGAAGCAGAGAGCAAGAAAGCTCCACTTGATGGGAGTTTGGGGGGTGGACCCTAGACCCTATGTAGTTGAGCATAGTTGGGGTGGTTATATTCCTAACGTAAAAAGGGCACCCGCGGCGAGCACACTGTATACACAGCCTCAATCCTAAACCCTAATATGAAAGACTACCCGCCCAGGAAATGCTGGCCGAAACCTCAGCCAAAGATAGGCTGCTGGGGCCCCGGAAGTGTTTTTTGCAGCGTTTGTTGGCGCAGTTTGGGGTTTGAGGCCTGCTGTGTTGCTTGTTACTACCGACGGTTTCTGTGTTGGTGTTGTTGTGGTTGTTGTTGTTGTTGCAACTGCTGGTGTTCGTGGCATTATCGAACTATTAATGTTTTCGGTATTGTTGATGTTGCTGATGTTGTAAATGTTTTTCTATTGTTATTGCTGGTATTGGTGTGGTCGCGTTGTTTCTGCTGTTGTTGTCCAGGTTCTCGTCATTGCCGTTCCTCTCGGACTTGTTGATTGATCTTGGCCGATGGCTGTTCTTTAGCGTGTTGGTTCTTGTTAGTGGTAGTTTCGATGGGGCATCGTTTTGCTTGGTGTGTTCGGGCTCAGGCGGCTTCGGGCTAAAGGTTTTTAACGTTCTCGGCAGGAGACTGGAGTTTAAGGTTATTTGTTGAGGGCCCTGGGGCTGCAAAGGTTGTTTTCCATTTCGGGTTTTAGGTGTCTTTTATTGAAGAAGGGTTCTCCAGAGGATCAGCGTGTTTTCTGGGTTTTAATAACGGTGTGTCCGAAGATCGGAAGTGGGGGGAGCCCGTAGTCAGGGCTATGTAGGATAAGGATCCGTGTAATCCTACCCCTTTATAGTCCTGTAGTTCTACTAGAACATGATTCCCCTTATAGTCCTATAGCTATTCCATAAGGTACCGCGATGATACATCCCCTATGTTGCATGCAATGGCTAGGGCAACCTGAAGACTTCCACCACAAGACTCTAGTTTTTGTCTTTGTTCTTTTGAGTTCAAAGAGCGGGTTTAGGGCTAAGGGTCCACGGTTTTGGTGTTTGTGGGGTCATGGTTTCTCTTATCGGGATCTTCAAAAGATGGGCGTGCTTGCTCTTCTATATTTAGGTCCCCCAAAAGGGCATGTACCCCCGGAGTATTCGGACAAACTCAGGGTCTCACGATCTTAGCGTGAGGTTTAATTACATGTTTGGTCATTGTCGAAGGGGGCTTAGGATGTCCCTAAACCACGGTTTAGGGTTTAGGGCTTAGGTTGAAACCTTAAACTGTAAAGCCTAAACCGCTTGTCGGTGTCTCCCAACAAGAACAAGCTTGGCTACTACCTTGGAGTAAAGTTCTAGGGCTTACAGGGCGAAGGGGTTTTGTGAACGGGCTCCTCGGCAAGGTGCTTCGGAGCCGTGACTCTGAAATTTTGGAAGAAGAAGCTGAAGGTATGAACCCGTCGTGCTGCAAAGCCAAAGTACGCCACGTGCATGACGATGACTATGAACTCGAAACCTTAAACCCTAAAGCCCAAACCTTGAATCCTAAACCCAGGTGATTGCGTGTAAAGAGGGCGTCGTGAACTGACAGACTTTCTGAGAGGCTTGCGGAAGCCCCCAACTCTGGGCAGTTACCAGCATCGTGGGGTTTCTAGGGTTTAGGGTCTGCCCAAGAGCTATGAATAGGGTTTTTAGCTTAAGTGTGGGGATTTTTGCATTGGGGTTTCGCGCTTTTCGTGTCGAATTTAGGGTTTAGCGGGCACCAGCATCATGGGGTCTTCACATCAAAGGCACGGTAGCTTCACACATTCCTCCAGCGCATGGGTCCCCCCTTAAATAGAAGGATCCTTATGACGAGGACCCTTGGAATGATGAACAAACCCTGTAAGGCTCTGATTCAAAATCCTAGGTCTCCCAGTGGGTCCTTTGTTCCCTTTTTGTGGTCTTAGGTCTTAGGCTCGCCGACACAAACAGGGAGCCCTGTTATTCCGAGGTGACTGGGGGTCCGAGTTTCGGGTTTAGGTGCGATATTTAGGGCTTCGGGTTTAGTGTTATGAAATTTCTGTATAAACCAGCCCCTGTAGATTTCCCAGAAGAAGCGACAAGACCCATCCCACTAAAGGAGCCGAATAGTTGGAGATTCGGATTCCGTATTATAGCAAAGGTGGCTTTTACCGCCCCTTGACCTAACCGAGTCAATTAGCCAGGGCCTTGTATCAGCTCTGCTCATCCCTGTATTTGATTCACCCCAAAGGCTAGTAACTGACCAGTCGGCATCCTCGCCCCCTTCTCGACCTGCCGGGCAAGGGGGGTGAGGAGGCCATGAGACCTGGAGCCATGATAGAGGGTATTTCAACTGGCCCTCTTACCGTGTGCAGCTTCTGCTCCTTGATGGTCCATGAGTTTGGGTTTTGGTGGGATTCCACGACGAAGTGGGGCTCTAGTCTTGGGTCTTCTGATGTTGCAAATCACGTCGCTGATGGGCTGGCATCACTATTATCTTCAACCCGAAGAGTCTGTAAAGTTAAACATGAGCATTACCATTACACATAGAATTTACTCCAAGAAAGTTATAGACAACCCTGCACGACCCCGATAGAACCCTCATTAAAGGAAACAAGTGTTTCAATTGTTAAGGCCCCCATACTAGCGAACCATAAATCTCAGGAACATCATGATTTCAGGAATAATTTACACCCCCGGTTATATACTACTCCTTGTGCCTACACCCGGGATCCGAATATCAAGCCCTAAAGGAGAGGGGGTTTAATAGTCAAGGGTTTACATTACTTCCTGAGGCTCCTGGGTGGTTTGTTTGCGGTGTTTTCCTTTTGGCTTCGCCCACGTGGGTGGTTTTCTAAATTAGGGTCCTTTTTCAGACCCACCCTTATGAAAAAAAGGACCCTAAAAGGGACCCTAATTTAGAGAACTACCCTTATAGTCTTTAAGGAGCCCTGAAGGGTTTAGGCTTTAGGCTCTTAGGGCTGTAGAGTTTAAGCTCTGGGCTTGGGGCTGTAGGGTTTAGGCTTTAAGGTTTAAGGTTTCGGCTTAGGGTTTGGGGTTCTGAGGCCAAAGTGTTTAGGAGGGCTCATTTTCAGCGAGGTTAGGGGGTTCGTGTGTGCGGAGTGCTTTCTCTTTTCGGGTTTGGGGTTTCAGGGTTTCAGGGTTTCAGGGTCTAGAGGCTTAGGCTTTAGGGTTTAGGAGGGCTTTCTCTTTTCGATGGGTAGAGGCTGTGCTAGATCGACCAGTGGGCAAGGGCCCAGGGGTGGACGAATGTGTCAGCCTTTTGACGAACCAGATCGGTGAATTCAAGCCGCAAAGAGTAGTGACAGTGGCGATGCACAAAACCCGGACGCAGTCGCGCGGGGCTATCCGGATAATGAGGCTTTTGGAGGGGGAGGGCCTAATTCCGTAATAGTATTGATGGACCCTCTTGGATACAGTGATAGTCAGGAAATCTTGCTGTTGGCAGGTATATAATCATGTGAACAGTGCTAACGCCAGGCTTGCCTGAGTTTCGAGACACCCTCAGTCCTCATATATTTGATTTCCAGTCCGTCGCAGCTTCCCCTAAACCCAAAGCTCTGAAGCCCTGAAGCCCTAAGCAGAAAGTATATCCCTTTCAGTGTTCCTGAAACCCTTAGCCCTTAATCTCTGCACCCTGCACCCGACACCCTAATAGCCTACACCCAAACTGGCTTCAGCCACTTCGGCTTCGGCGGGTAGGCAAAAACCTTGAATCTGCGTGAACGCCCAAATGCATGAAGGCTTCAGGAAAGAACCTCTAGCTAGCCTTCAAGAAGGGGGCATCAGATTTTTCCATAACCAGACAACCCTAAACCCGAAGCCTCACAGACGCGTGATATGAGCCCTTCTAATACCCTAAATCACTAGCTTGGTCGTACACTTGGGGCGATCGCTGATCTGGCTGTCGTCCGAAGGCTCATGCGCTGAAGTGCGCAGGGTCTTGAGGGCAACGCGAACCGCCACCGTCGAGATCTGCTGGAGACCTGCTCGGGGTCCAGAATTTGGGGTTTAATGTAGGGGCTACCAAAATTACTCATACTATTTTGGGGCTTCCCTTATTATGCTTATAATATTATGGGCCCCACAACCCTATTCTAATTATTATGGCCCATACATCAGGGTTTATAGCATCAGGGGTTTAGGGCATCTTTTGTCATGTTCAGATATGTTTTAGAGCTTCCAGGGCTTAGAGCAGAATTAGGTTTTTCTATATGCCAAGGTCTAATTAGGTATTTTGGTGTACTGTAGATGAGCAGTCGTACCTGAGCCCGAAGCCCAACCCTCAACCCGAGGCTTTCTGGTAGTACATGACCACTGCAAGACTACGATGCGGGCTTGTCCTTGCGAGGGAGATAGAGTGGGCCTGTATCCTCTCGTGTAGACCCCTGAGCAACATACCCCTGAACCTTAAGCCCTCTTCTTCTAGCGCCTTCTTTGTTGGGATCCCTCCTACTTGTATTCTACAATTCTCATTCCTGTACAGGGGGGTTATTAATCGGGCGTCTTCCTTGGTCCTTTATCGGCATCCCCCTGGCGGAGCTAGCTTAAGCAGCGTAGACCGCTGTTTGATAAGCCCTTTAGAATATAAAAGAAAGGTTATAGTTACTTATGGTAGTGATCCATATGTTGGTGCCTTGCCATACGCCTGTAACTCTACAGCACACAACCCTTGTAGAACTTCTGGTGGCAGTAGCCCTTCTAATCGGACCCTAGAAGAGCTGTGTAATCCTATTCTAGTCATTAAGGCGCCTTCATTTGATGTGAGTTGAGGGTTTGGAGACTCAACTCAGAATGCAGAGGCTGGAATAGGTACCAATATTATTTCTCAAGGCGTCTCGCTAGCATGGAAAGAGTGGCTTGTTATACTTACGTACACATGTAACTCACAAGCCTATGGAAATCCTGAAGGCTCCTCTGCTAGCAGATTTCGTCGTGGGGTCCCGGAGCCTTCAAGGACGACGTCCCATTTGTTGGGCGTCCACCCATTCAAAGGCAGGGGCTCTACCACCAGACCCTAAGCCTTCAAGTTCACTATCCGAAACCAAAACCCTAGTTTCCTAAGCCTTCAAGTTCAATATCCGGAGCTTAAACCCTAGTTTTGGGGTTTAGGGTCTTTAGGGTTTGGGGTTTAGGGCTCATTATCCGGAGCATAAACCCTAAACCCTATAACCCTAGGCCTGCAAGCTCCAAGTCCGGAGCGTTACGTCTCCGAAACCCTAAACCCCGACCCCATATCCTAAACCCTGTACCTACCATAACCTGCTCCTTTATAGGCTCTCATTATCATAAGCCCTAAAGGGATCCTACAGAAAAGAATAGGTTTTTGGTAGGCTAAGGTAGACCCTAAGCCCCAATCCGAAATCCTAACACGTCAACTTACGTCTTGTTGTCTAAACCTTAGTAACTGAGCAAGCAACCTCTAAGTTTAGGGTTTAGGGTTTAGGGGGCTTACATAACCGCAATACTCTATTTCAAAAATGTTAGCGTGTTCTGAGGAAGGGTACTCAGCCCCTGAAGAACCGAATTCCGATTAACACCGAGATTAGACAGGATTCCGTTTTCAGGGATCGAGGTCTTGGTGCTGCAGGTTCGAGAAGTCTTGGTGAACAAATCTTACCCAACCCAGCAGTTACGCATGATGCTTGATGACTCAAACCCTCAATAGGTTAAAAAAACAATGTATGTGAATCAAGCATACTGTGCCACAAGATCAGTACTATCATACTAACTGTACTATACGGTTTTGCATATCACAACTATCTTGTATCAACATAATGGAGTCAATTATTAAGGCTCCTCTCTTCGGCAACCTTTGTTCGGGTTTGGGTAGCAAGATCCGTGAATAATCCGAAAGGTTAACCACAAGTGCTACGCGTAATCTGGACAAATTAAGATGCCCTAGAGCCTTGAACCCTGAAAGCCCCTAAAATTCAGAATTCTAAAGAAAATCCTCCAAGAAAACTGATCCAGCAAGATGCCCAAGAGCCCACCATTCCTGACTTCCTGCTCTTGACGGGATGTGGCTACCGCCAAAGTGCTTCCAACACCGTGTACAGGGGGATAAAGTGCGGAAGCAGCCAGCACTCGTTTTTGGGGTGCAAACTCTCAGACTCAGTGAGCTAACATGCCAAGACCGACAGTAAATGCTACAAGAGGTTCTAAAAGGGTTCTGACCGGGCTCGTGCAGGGATCCAAGCGGTTCGCTTGTTTGTAAGGGTGCTATCGCGGTGATAAGGCTCGAAAGTCTTAGGAGATGTGTAGATGTTTATGCTCTTGACCCGATTGGTGATGATGTTTAAACGCTTGGAGCCCTAAACCCTGAACCATGGATTACTGGAGAACCGCTGCTGGGGTGGGGGGTTATTATGCATGTTGAGGGCTTTCGGCACTACCATACCTAGTTAAAGCGCTGGCAAATAGCACATGCCAGTATAGATCCGACGAGAATCATTCTTATATGTAGGCACACTCAAAAAAGGTATTTGTTTGCAACAACCTTTCCATCCGAACGAGCTCCTTTTCAACAGCTAACGGTGGTACGATTGACATTCCAATTCAGTTGTGGAGGGATGTTTAGGGGTTTAGGGCTTAGGGTTGTTGATTTTGGTCTGCTTAGCTCAATGTCAGTTGCACAAATCTCGAACAGTTCCCGGTGTCGTGCGTGCTGCCGTCGCGATGGAACAAGTCCAGATGCCGGCTCAAGTCTAAGTAGTATAGGGACCTAAGCAACTTACTGTTACAGCTTCAGGGCACATTATCAAGTAGAAATCGGTTACTTACTACATCTGATTAAGGGTGCAATACAGAGCAGAAGTCTGTTCATGAGTCCCAGAGGAGTCGATTCAGAAAGCAGTCTCTGCCACCAAGTAGAAGAAACAGGGGCAAACTCTTGGACCTTGGCCCTGACAAGACTACGTCAAAAGAGGTCGACACTGTAGAGGTTTAGGAATTTTTGGGTTTAGGGGTTTACGGTTGCGGGTTTAGGGGTTTGGGGATTAGGGGTTTAGGGGTTTAGGGGTTTAGGGTTTAGGCCATGAGGGTGCAAGCTTATGGTTCGGGATGAAGAGGGGTCGTGTTGATGGAGGAAATCATGCAGCTAAACAGTAACGCCGTAGGCCCAAGAAGCTAAGCTTGCTTTGTTGCTGTGAAGGAGCTTACGTTGACATAATCACGAACCCCTATGATAATATATGCACTATGTACCTCCGTTGTGGTAACTTGAATTACGTTCCTTAGCAGCAACCCAATTTACCCTCGCCTTAGAGACCCTGAGGCCAAGACCTCGGAAGGAGGGAGGGTGTTTGTTAAGATAGGGGTCAGAATAACTACGAGTAGTACTCCCTTATAGCCCCTAAGATTTCCGCCAAAACCCTAAACCCTGAACCCCCAAACCCTAAACCGTTCTTAAGGCCCCTATATAGCTCATGGGTCCACAAGAAAGTAGAGGAGTCGGTCCTTATGAAACCCTAATCTGTAAAGTTGGAAAAGCCCCAGCGCTTGTGACCTGTAAAGCCGCAAGCTTTAGGGTTTCGGGTTTGGGGTTTAGGGTTTTGGGAAGATGGAGTTTCACAGGATCGAAAACGTGGGTCTTTGACTCCTAAACCGATGAAACCCTGTTCACATAGTGTTCGGCATGACAAGTTGGGGGTCAGTAGTTAAGGTCACGCAAGGACGGGACGCTGCGGGGGTTTAGGTTTCGGGCACAAGGCTTCTAGGTGTGTATCCTTTTGAATAGCATGTTTGATTCCACTGCGATGGGACGCACTTGCGACACGGCTAAAGCAGGTGCATCGTTTGGATTGCTCCGACTGGCATACGGCCCGTGGACAAGTACCCGGCCAGTTGCCACTGCAAAGATCTGAGATGAACGATTCTACAGACTCTGGGTTTCGGGAACCCAAAGTTAGAAATGCCTTCATCTAAGCCATAGAAGCCATAAGAGCTCTAGTCTTACGAGCTTTGCCGGCTATGCCACGTACCTCCAAGCCACCGCAACCTCCGTTATCTCCGGCAGCCCCCGAGCCCCTGACTATTGGTGGGAGTTCGAGCAGATGAAGCCATAGTACGGGTTTAGGGTTTAGGGTACGAAGATACATGCAAGTCAGGAGACATAACCGAGGGCAGTTCAAGCCCTAATTCTAATGACAAGCACATTATGAACGCACACAGGTGCACATTCGTCTGTATGTGTGTATGTATGTATGTGTGTTAGGGCAAGGAATTCATATTTAGATAAGCCTGCCCTTCCCAGATATTCGCCTAAGTCTCTAAATCCAGTTGCTGAACCATTGCGTAAGTTAAGCCACTCACGTTTAGCGCTGATTACTTCTGGTGGGTGTGTGGTTTGAGATTACAGGCCTGTAGGCTTTGGGGTCAGAAGCTCGAGTCTGTAACAAAAGTTCGTCTCCTGATGGAGTATTGCCCAGTTAACCATTTGTACGTAGAATAGCCCATGATGCTCGATTGCCCGCGACGATGTTCGGCTGCTTGGCAGGATTAGAACCTTGAATCCTAAACCCTACCCTCAACGCTAGGCCCGAAACCTTAACCCTGAACCCGATACCCCCTCAAGCCCTTAAGCCGTGGACCCTTTCAAACATGGGAAGCTGATTAAGAAACCCTGGGTCTTTAGCAGGGTTCTTAAAATTAGCCCTAGAATATATTCGGGTTATAGGGCCGGGGTTTCTTAATCAGGTTCCTACATGACCAGTACCCCGCGATCCTAGACTAGTCGGCCTGTGAGACTTGGACCCTTATAGGAAGCTTTGCCGGAAGTCTTATAGGAACCGGACAGGAGTCCTTACAGGAACCCGGGATGTAAGTTGCACTCCTTCTGAAGGGGTGGAGCAGATCTACAGCCAGATACCGAACACCTTAAAGCACTTTATAAACCCTGTGTCAACCCGCAGCCCTGAACCCTTAATCCTCACGCCGTCGACCCTCACAGCCCCTAGGTCCCCCCCGAAATGCCCGTAAACCCTAAACCCTAAGCATTTCTTGCCCTGAAAGCATGGACCTAAACCCGTAGCAGCCTCAAGCAAGAAACGGAAAGAACAGAGGAACCGAGAAAGAGCAGGACAGGAGGTTTAGGCTTCAGGGTTTAGTGGAAAAAGGAGGAAAAGAGAAGAAAGTTCGTCAACACAGAAGAAGGGGTTCGGGTTCTGTCTCTAATCCGGCTGAAGCCCTAAACCCCTAAACCCCTAAAGCCTAAACCCAAAACCCAAAACCCACATTAGGCGAACCCATTCTCTCAGGTTTTCCGCTCAGGGATCAGTTGCAGAAAAGCGGTGGAGGCTCGCAACCGGGTTCAACGTCTGCCTACGGGTTCCATGAGGGCTTTCTGAAGGCCGTAATCTAGAAGCGTAAGGCATGACCAGTATTATTTTACCAGGTTTCCTTGTTATACTTGGACTCTTAGACCATATCGGAGCCCAAAGCCTTATTCGCATGTTTAAGGCACCTACGGACTGGGGCTTTACTCGATTGGAGATTTGACGCGTTTTGGGGGCTTAGTCAGGGATCTGGAGGTTTGGGGCTTTTAAGGGTCTAGGACGTAGGAGTTGGGGATTCTCTCTTTGGGTCGCTCAAGTCGTGAGTGTTGGGTCGGTTTGGCTGAGTCTGGGGTCCTGGTAGAGAGGCGTTTCGGGTTCAGGATTCCCAGTGCGAGGTCACCAGAAGTCTGGGGTTTTAGAGCGTGTTCACAGGTTTAGGGCTCTTGGGGATTCAGGGGTGTAGAGTTTAGGCCTTCGCGAGGGCATGGAGGATTTTCCGGAATTGCCATCTTCAGGATTTAGGTTTGGTAGACTCCTTGACCTTGGACCCTGAGGCTTAAACTCGAGCAATCCTTGAAGCTGGAACATGGATGGTTCCCGCTGACCACGGGGCACTTTATAATTCAGAATGTACTCAGTTTAACAATAGCTATGCCCGTTGAATCCCGCAGTCCTGCACCTGGATCCCTAAATCTCAACACGAATAAACCCACAGCGCCCTTCAGCCTCAACCGCAAGGACCCTCCCCGCAAACGTTGAATCCTTAAACCACACATCTTTGACTTCTAGACGCGAAATCCAAAACCCTGAGCCCTAAACCGCAAAACCTGTCATCATGAGCAATTATTAAACTCCTTGGGTAGAGTAGCTTACTGATGCAAAGACTTGCAAAGACTATTCCCCAAGCTCTGTTCAATGCTGCCTAAGCATAAACTGTGAACCATTCTCAAAGGAACCCTATAGTGAACCCCAGAAAGTTGGAACATAGATAAAGGATGCTCAGTGCTGAGATGCCCTAAATACTCTACCTTAAGGGCATGAGGAGAATGATGTTCCAACTTTTTGGCTTCTACCATATAAGCCCTAAACGTATAGAAGCCTCAAAGGAACCCAAAGCCGCACAAGGAGACCTGACCATCTTTTGCACCAAATGTCGGCCCCCGGCAGAGCGTCAAACCATTCGGAGGCTGTTGCCCTACCGCAGAGGGGACAATGACACGTATAATTCCGTCATAAAAGGGTGTGGAACTGGAATAGGGCTAGGTGGTTTTGCTTCAGCTGTTCAACTCTTCGGGTTCCGGTTTTCTTCGGGCTGAGACATAAGGGTGTTGTTGGGTGTTTGAAGCCCTTACCCCTAAATCCCAAACTCTGGCGCTCCAGACCATGTCTGCCTTTAGATCACAGTTGCTGTCTCCTACTGCGTTGCGACTACTGCGTTGCAAAGCTCCGAATATCGAGCTGCATGGCTCAGCTACCACTCCGGAGAAGCAGCTGTACTGTAAGAAAACGGGTAGCTAGAGAGAGTAATGATACTGCTGTTCGGTGCTTATAACTAAGATACTTGATTTCTGGGTCCTTGTGGTCCTATTGGTTCGGGAGAAAAATCGGCTAACCCAAATCTCCAGAAGGCTCTGCAATCAAAACCAGAAGCCTAAAAGAACAAGGGTCAGAAGCGGAGGTTACGGGTTAAGATTTTGGGTTTTAAGGGTTCTGCTGCCTAACGACTATCGCAGCATTCGTAGTAAATAGCCAAAGGCTTTGCCAACCAAATACACCAACCTCGGTCTGATGAGTTCATGATCAGCCCTCATTCCGAAGCAGCTGAGTAGGTGACCTTTAACCTTGTAGGGGCCCAACTGGTCCCACCATACTTGAAAAGGTTAACCTTTTCTGGGCTAGGCTACTCAGCCCAAACGATTCAAGCCTTGCAAAGAAAGCCTGGCCGATTCGGTATCAGTATTGAGAAAATTTACTTGGGCCCGAAACCTCAAAGCCTACAACATACCCTGAGCCGTAGACCACGAACACAGGACCAGGCCCTACACCCCAAACTGGCTTAGGGTTTAGGTATAAACCCCAAGTTGGGCTTCAATTTAGTTAACTCAAGGCGGATCTCTAGCAAACACTACGCCTTCCATATTCTCGAGCCCAACCTCGCAATTCTAGACCCAATCCTACAGTTCTATCCTAAATGTACCTTATTCTATCTGTTAAGGCAACCAGAAACAAGTGAAGATTAAGTTCCTAGCTTATGGACACGCGTAAACGCCACCCATGGCACCTGTACAGCTGCACGTACCCCCAAACCCTAAACCCCAAGCCGAAGCCCACAACCCTGAACCCCTAAAACCAATCAAGCCTACAGTGCCCTACAGCCCCAAAGCCCTACCCTTATTACAAAGTAGTGCACCTATGTTCTGTCAGCTGCAGCCCCAAACCCCTCAACCCTAAGGTTTCAAACCTAAAACCTGAACTCTAGACCCAATCAGCCCTGAAGTTAAAGACCCTAGACCCTGAACCTCTAAGCCCCTTACATAACCCTAAAACCCAAGCGCAATACCAACCAAAACTACAACCCAAAACCCCTCGACCCCAAAACCCAAACCCCAAACCCTATAAACCCTAAACCCAAACAGAACTATATCCCTAAACCCCCCAAGCGAACTACGAATCCGAGCACATAAGCTGAAATAAAAGCCCCACTTCAGCTGCAGCTCTCCTCCAGATGGTGGCCGTTTAACTCTGGCTGAGGCAGTCCCAGGAGAGCTTCATTAGGTTGACTAAAAGAACTACCAATGGAACTGTTAGGGCTTAGGGTTTAGGGCTTAGAAGGCGTGTCTAAGGGTTTAGGGCTTATAGTGCTTGTTTAAGAGATGGGCTTGTTTAGGGGTTTAGGGTTTAGGTTTAGGGCTTGTAAGGCATGTTTA
This sequence comes from Symbiodinium sp. CCMP2456, assembly GCA_905221635.1. Classification (NCBI taxonomy): domain Eukaryota; class Dinophyceae; order Suessiales; family Symbiodiniaceae; genus Symbiodinium; species Symbiodinium sp. CCMP2456. The sequence continues at coordinate 2,510 of CAJNDV010030980.1, read as the reverse complement.
AGAGTTTAGGGCTAGGTTTAGGGTTTGGGGCTTGTTTAGGGGTATAGGGTTTAGGGCTTGTTTAGGGGTTTAGGGCTTACGGTTTAGGCTTTGTTTAGGGGTATACGGTTTAGGTGTGGGGCATGTTTCGGGGTTTAGAGATTAGGGTTGAGGATTTAAGGTTGAAGTGGGGGTTTGTATGGGTTTGGGTTCAGGGGTCTAGGGGTGAGGTTTGTAGTGTTTAGAGTTTAGTCTTTTCAGGTTTAGGGTTGGGGGTTTACGATTTAGGGGTTTAGCGCTAGGGTTCAGGATTTTGGGGGCAGGGCCTTCGGGTTGAGTCTAGGACATTTTCAGGTGGGTAGCTACCGTTATAGGAGCCTTGTAGAAGGTCTATATACCTTATGGAAGCCTTATAGAAGCCCCATATACCCTAAACTCCCCACCTGTAGTTTCCGTTAGTTGAGAATTTAATTGTGAGGGTTGGGGTTTACGGTTTGCGGGTTTGGGTTTAGGGTTTAGGATTGAAGGTTGGGAAAAGGCTGAAGGATCTAGGGTTCAAGGGTTTAAGGTTTCGGGGTTTGTCTCATTTTGCAGTCCTGGTTCCAAAGTCGCGCATTCCCTAGATGGGCAGTTCTCTAGATTAGGGTCCCTTTTGAGTTCCCCAAAATAGTAGGGCATCCTCATACAAAGGACCGTAAAAGGGACCCTAATTTAGAGAACTACCCATATCAAACTCCTGTGACGTTGCTCGCCTTCCATTTGAAGAGACTGGAGCATGCTTCGTTCCATTTCAGGAGCCAGCAGTTGGGTGTGGTGTCTGGGTTTAAGGTTTTTGGATTTTAGTTTGCTTCGTGACCCACTGCCGCGGTTCCTGCACACTTCTGGGAGCAAGCTGCACATAGCCACTGTGCAGGGTATCTGGAGGTCACCCGCACATGGGCTTCTCCAACTAGCCGCCTGCTTTGTCGGCCAAGTATGGCATGACAGTTTGGGTCTTTCTCTAGGGTAGGTAACCCTAGACCCTGAACCCCCCAAAACCTTAAGCCCTAAACCCCTGAACCCTAAACCCTAAATCCTAACATAGCATTCCAAAGGGCAACTGAATACAAGACTAGCATAAAAGCATACCCCAGGACCGTTGTAAGACCCTTTCGACTGCTGGGGCTGATTGGGCTACGGCCTGTGAGCTTCCGAAGCGACCCTTTTTTGTGGTCTGGGGGTTTAGCGGGTTTAGGGTTAGGTTTATGACTATTTTGTGTTGAATTCGGGGGTGGGGGCTCAAGGCTTACGGCTCCTTTTAGAGTGTTCGGCGAGTTTGATCTGATGGCTTCTCTAAAGCCCATCCTTCCTGAATAATCGTCGTACCTGTCACCCAGTGGTATCCCTCTTGCCACTATGACTTGTATATTGCCATGCTGTAAATATCATTGTATTGGGGTCTATGACTTAAGACTGGGGAACGCAGCCTACAGAATCATAATATAGGAGCCTGAATAATCACCAATGCTATATTTGGGGGGTTCCTTATTATAGCTATAGTATACTATAATATACCCCCAAGCCCTAAGCCCCAAAGAGTACTTCCAGTCCCCTTTCCCTGCAGAGACGTGGGCCTTCAAAGCGTTGTGTAGATCTTGCGGTTTCGGAGCCTACCTGAACAGGATTCGATACCCTCGGCTTATGACGCCTGAGTAACTCTGAAGAAGGAGACGATTGGGAAGGAGGAAGTGAGCACATGGTTTTCTGACATTTGGTGGGACCTACCACGAAGTAGATTTGTGTAGGCTAGAGCGAACTCATGCCATACGTGGGTGTGGTCTCAGCACCAATGCTGCTTGCCACACATGAGATCGACTTTTGCTCGCCTTCGCACAGTTTCGGCCAGCATTCGGGGTCCAGTCTTGCGAGGGCTGGGGGGGTTGAGTTTAGGGTTTAGGGGATTTGTCAGTAGTTCTGACGTCAAGCGTGCAACTCGCACCTGGAGTCTACCTTATCCCTCGGGCCCACACGCGCTCCTGAACAGGCGCATGCAAGACTGGACCCCACAATTTCCATCGCATGACAGCGTATTTGCACAGGTCTCAATCCGAAATCTCGCATGACAGCGGCGCACGATAGCGTTTGAATGGCGACAAAGTGATCCGAGAATCAGGGTCTTTACGGGTTTCAACTTAAATAGGTGCACCTTGTGCAGGGGTCCCGATATAAAGAGACAAGTTGGGCTGCTAGTTGTGGAACTGGCGCGATGATACTCCAGTGGAGAACGGAGATACTGTGCTATGTTTATTCACGGCACACGAAAGGCGTTAAGCCAAGTACGGAAACCTGGACAGCTTCCATGTCAAAGAGTTTAAGCACCGAAGCCAGCAACGTTAAACTAACCTTCCATATGCTTTCACTTCGCAAACCCCGATACTCCCGCGACACTACACCCCCCGCCTCTGGATCCGAGAACCTACTCTTAAAGTGTAACCCCAAAGCCCTTAAACCCCGAAGCTCTTGATGCCTAAGCCCTAAACCCTAATGCCTAA
>CAJNDV010030979.1:23561-37347 GCA_905221635.1 Symbiodinium sp. CCMP2456 | reverse complement strand
TGGCCCTCCTCCAGGATATTAGCGAAAGGGCGAGAAAAACAATGCCCAGCGCAGACAGCTCAAGGACGCAGTCCGGGAAGAACCTGCCCAAGGATGGGACGCAGTCCGGGAAAGAGCTGGCAGAAGCAAGCACTTTCAGCGAAAGTCTTATGTGGGATTGGCCGGCAATGGCATGTCGCTTCCGGTTCTCCTGGCTGTGGTGCAAAGCGGATTGAGTTGCTTGGCTTGGCGGACAGGAGAGGCAGAAACCCCTCTGGCGGATCCGGACGCTGTCCGGGTTGCTTGCGAGGCAGTTGACCTGCTGGAGCAGGACGTGCCAGTAGAAGCAGATGTGGGTGCGGCAGAAGGCCCATCCGGACTCTTGAAGAGGATGCGCACCCGCTGAGTGAAAAAAAGCTGTTTTTTGGTGTGCCCGCATGTCTCTGTAGAATTTTTGATGAGGTCATATTCTTATATAATGACATATCCTATGAATATATGTATATATATATATATTATCGTCTAGGCACCAGCTGAGTTTCACATATTAACAGCAATTGAAAACACAGAACAATATTATCGATCATGGAAGGTGTATTTCTTGAATAATTTTAATATATTATATATATATATATATGTCAAACATTATTGGAAATATTGTTTTTGTGATTATGATAATTTTATTGTTTTTGCGATTTTTGCAAAGTGAGAAGTTAATGTTTTTTACAATTTTTGCAAATCCAGTTGTTTAGAATGTTGGGGAATTTATTGTTTTTGGAGCTTCGTTTTAAACGACATATGGGCTGAAACCACCCATACTCCTGAATCCAATCAATAATAAGGTTTTAGGGTTGAGGGTTCAGGGTTTATAATATAAGGTTTTAGGGTTGAGGGTTTAGGGTTTACAATAGGGTTTTAGGGTTTAGGGTTTAGGGTTTGGGAAAGTCATCACAGCCCACAAGCAATGTCCCCTTCATGTCATAAACACTTTAAGTCGAACGCCCTGAGCCTTAAACCCGACCCATCGACCCGCAACCCTAAACCTTAAACTGTCAAGCCTCAACCCTAAACTCTTGGGGAGGGACTGTTGCTTCTCTGAACTCTTAAGCCCTGAGCCCTAAACCCGTAGTTCTCTATATTGGGGCTTTGTGGGGTCCTTTGTTATCAGGGTGCCGTACTATATTGGGGACCTAAAAGGGACCCTTATGTAGAGAACTACCCAACCACGTAGCTCCATTTTGCTTCGCTGCCAGGATGTTGACTCCTTCATCAAAGGGAAGGGCCTTTGCGAGTGACTCGGCTTCGCATGCTATAGGGGCTTACGTACTTAGACCAGGGCTTTGGAGTAGTCGCATACATGTGTATATACTGTGTTATTAGTTACTATTATACCAGAAACCCCATTTTCATTTTCTTCAGGCCCCTATCTTACTGAAGAACGCACCCTGAACACCAAGCGTCTAGGGCCTTACGGTTGATGGTGGACTCTATACATGCGCGGCTTGTTTCGCCGACGCCCCTTGTTCGTGGTGCGCTACTGTGCAAACTCTTATAGTAGATACTGGCGTGGCACTCATTCAAAAAGCCTCCGCTCAAGGGGATTATAGTACGTAGGGATCCTGCTGTGAAGGCCATAAAGGAGACGGTTGCCTTCTTCGGGGATTGCATTTGTCAAGCTTTGACGTCTTCATCCTCTAAGAGCCGACAAGAATGCTCCGAAGCCAAATCCAATCCTGAAGGGATTCGACTCGGAACCTAGACCCAAAACCATAAAACCTCTAAGCCCCAAATCGAGTAAAATCCCTAGGCTCTATAGTAACTGCAGAAAACCTCACAGAAACACCTGTAAATTCTGCATGGCACCTGTTATCACAACCCTTTATCAGAAGTCCAAACCGTAAACCTTCAACCCTAAACCAAAAAACCCGAGGGTGCGGCACAAGCAAGAAGACCTGAAGCCACCGCATGAGAGACGTGGCAGCACTCCAAAGATTCCTCAGGGTGAATTGAGGTGTTGGGGTTTAGGGTGTTGGGCTTAAGCTTAGGGTTTAGGGTGTAATGCCTGAGTTTAAGGTTTTTTGGGGCTGTCGTGCTTCAGTTAAGCTCTCATGGCCTACGTAGGGTCTAAGTTCAGGGCTGAGAGCTTAGGGTGCCATACGAGGGATCCGAATCCGAAGCTGACGAGCTGCCGGCTCGGAAACTGTTTCACACTCGGGTGTTGCTATCCTCTTTTGCCTGGGATGGGGTGACTTGTGGGTGCAAGGCAGTCATATGACAAGAAGAGCCCCAGGGGAGTTAACAAGACCTCCTTTCTTACTACTAAGGAGGCGTGCATAGATCCCTGGTCTATTTGAGGCACATTTTCCATGCCGTGGTCGACGGGGCGCCGCTTTCTCTGCAACTGGGCGCGAGTTATTATCCACTCACAGGACCAGGGCGACTTCCGTTGTGAGTGACCAACTAAGGTAGTTACGGTCAGACCCACTGTAAACCCCAACTAAGACACTTCTGCAGCCTTAAAGCCTTGCCTAAACTACTAGACCCTGCTTACAACATCCATTGAACCTCTTCGACACTAAGTTCTGCAAGCGAACATGCCCGAACTGTCAGGCATCGGGTGCCGAAGCTTGAAATCCGACCATACTGCGGACCACTATCCGCTGACAAAGTCGCTATGTAGCCACGCTGTATTACGCACCAGCCCTCTCTATCAAACCCTAAGAGACATGTAGCGAAACAACTGCTGATAAAGCCTTATTCTAGTCATCAGGGCCCCGTATCAAGCCCTCCTGCACCCCTTATCCTACCCTATTCCCTTATCCTACCCTATTCTACTTCTTGAGAGCCCGGTAGTACCCATTTCGAATGGCTTAAACCCTAAACCCTCAAACCTTCAACCCTCAGCCCTAAACTAAACCCTTAATCCTAAACGTCTCACCCTCAACCCAAAACCCTAAACCTAAACCCTAAGCCCTAAACCCCTAAACCCCTAAACCCAAACAAAGCCCAGGACCATCCAAAACCCTTTGACCGCCTGAGCGCCGAGGTATTGCTACAACGAGGAGCGAGGCCGCTCTTGGGGGCCCAACAAGTATCAAGCTAGGGTTCAGGGCTTATAGGGCTTATAGGGTTTATTGGGTTTTTGGGGTTTATAGATAGGGCTTATAGTGCTTATAGTGCTTATTGGGTTTATAGGGTTTATTGGGTTTATAGGGTTTTATAGGGCGTATAGTGCTTAAAATGTTTGTAGTGTATATAGGGTTTATAGGGTTGATAGGGCTTATAGTGCTTATAGTGCTTATCGTGTTTATAGTGTTTATAGGGTTTATAGTGTTTATAGGGTTTATAGGGTTGATAGGGTTGATAGGGTTCAGGGCTTAATGGAAAAGGACGACATGAACCCTGAAGGGCTTCAGGGTTCATAAACCATAAACACTCATTCAGAGTATAAGGGTATAGGGCCCCTACTTTTATGAGTCATTTCGTCCTTGAGCTATCAAGCTAGGGTTCAGCGCTTAAGGGTTTAGTGATTTAGGGGTTTCGGGGTTTAGGGGTTTAGGGTTACTGGGTTTAGGGTAGGGTTCAGGGCTTTGGGGTTTAGGGATTTTCGGGGTTTAGGGTTTTAGGGGATAGGGTGTAGGGCTTAGGGCTTTAAAGGCTGAGTTTAGGGTGTAGGGTGTAGCTTGGAGCTTATAGGGTTTTAGCTTAGGTTTGACTTTTTTGGGCGTTTGGGCCAAGCCCGCAGCCCCTAAACCCGGAGAGCTCTTAACGACCCTCAGATGTCTTTGTGGGAAACCTTCTAGGAATGCTCTTTCAAGGAGCCCTTAAAGGATGAAAAGGGAGCCTCAACAAAAACCACAGATTCGCCCGGAGGTTTCAGCACCTCGAAGGAGACCGCCGCCTTCCGAAAGATCGAGGCGGAGCCGAGTCGAACCATCAAAGCACTCCTTAAATGGCGGAGGGGTGAGGGGAGGAGGGGGAGACCAGGGGTTGAGGGTATCGGGTTCAGGGTTGAGGGGCTTAGGGCTTCAGGGTCTTAGGGTTTAGGGGTTTAGGGGTTTAGGGGTTTAGGGGTTTAGGGTTCAGGGTTTAGGGTTTAGGGTTTAGGGTTTTAGGGTTCAGGGTTGAGGGGCTTAGGGCTTCAGGGTCTTAGGGTTTAGGGTTTCTAGGCTTCTTAGGGGTTCATGGGCTTGGGCGCCCTGCTGTGATTTCTTGCGCGCTGCATGCCGAAGGCAGCGTAGCAACCGGTAGCAACGGCTTCCCTACCCCCAAAAATCCCTGCGCCCTAAACACCAACTAAACCCTAAACCCTAAACCCTAAACCCTAACTAAACCCTAGACCCAAAACCCTGACTAAACCCTTGACCCAAAACCCTAACTAAACCCTAAACCCGAAACCCCAACTAAACCCTAAACCCTAAACCCTAACTAAACCCTAAACCCTAAACCCTAACTAAACCCTAGACCCAAAACCCCAACTAAACCCTAAACCCTAAACCCTTGCAAAACCCTGAACCCCAAAGAAACCACCTGAACCCTGGAGGCCTTCCTTGCAGAGAGGAGGCCGTGCTTGGCGCTGCTCCCAAGCTCAATTCAGGGTTTAGGGTGTAGGGTTTAGGGTTTAGGGTTTAGGGTTTAGGGTTTGGGCTTCACTTTCCGACTTAACGTTTAGGGTTTCGATGCTGGGTTTAGGGTTTAGGGTTCAGGGTTTAGGGTTTAGGGTTTCGTCTGGGTGTTTTGAAAGGTTCTATAAAGGTTCCATGGAGGTTCTAGAATTCTTGTCAGGGTTGAGGGTTAAGTGTTTTAGGTTAAGCCACCATAAAGGAAACCTTTCATTCACTGTAACTCCTTATTTTGGTAACTTACATTAAGTCCGTTAACAAGAGCCCAGTCGTTGTGCAGGGTACTGTATGCTTTTGGGTGTTGGGATGCCGGTGCTGTTTCTGGGTTGAAGCCTGTAGGGATTGAGGTTGTAGGGCTTGAGGGGTTGAGGGTGTAGGGGTTTTAGGGTTTAGGGTCTACGTCTTGTCTTAGGCATCAGCTTCATCATCATCAGGATCCTAGCACTCCTTCTACTTTCACACATGAGCGATGAACATGGTCGAGTATTGTTGCCGACTGCGGGTACTGGTACTGGTACAGTTACTGTGTAAATTGCACAACCCGGCCTAAACCCCACACCCTACAAACTAAGCCCTATTCCTCGAGGATCGAAGTACCCGACTTTGACCATGTCCTCTCGACCCTGAACCGCCGTGCCATAGGCGGCTTTCAGCGGTGCTCCAGGGAGTCCGGGATTTGGGGTTTAGGGTTTCAGTTTAGGGGTTTAGGGATTAGCGAGGGTTCGTATAAAGGTGTTATAGGGGTCATATATCCGGGTGTTGTAGGGCTTCGCGTCGTAGGTGTGCATAGGTGTCGAGAGGGCGTCGGGATGTATTATGTAGGGGGACGTAGTGATTTCTTCGAAGCGGTCCATCAGGGTTGTTATACGGGTTTAGCACAAGGGTCTTGATGATTAGAGTAGGGGTGAATAGGGTGGGATATGCACCAGTCAAATTCTGATAAGAGCACCAATGAGCAGCGCGAGAACAATCTTGCTAATTGTTCAGTCTTCTGTAGTCGTACAAGATGGGGTTGAGGCGAGGCTGGAAAAGGATTGACTTTGGAATGCACGGCTTTGGGGAGACATCTTTGTGGCGGCGCAGTGCTAAACCATTGACCCAAAACCCTAAAGGCACCCTTTCTCATCTCCAGCAGCTCGCAACTCCCACACCCGACGGCCGTCAACTGTAAACTTCAGCTCTTGACCCAGAGCGTACACCTGCAACTTTGAGAATCCTAAACCCTAGGCCCTAGACCCGAATTTGAAACTCTAAATCCCCAATCCTGAACCCTATAGCCTCCAAACTCAAGTCCAGACGCTCAGTTCTAGAATTATTCCAGCGAACCCCCGTGCTAAGGGCGAATGGGTTATTGGGACTACTATAGAGGACCTTTAGGGGGGTGTCATAGGGATCCATTCCCCCGTTCCCTACTAAGAGCCAAGGAGCAGGACGTAGACTCGAGCCCCCGAGCGCCAAGCAGCGAAAACACTGAAGTTGGAGCGTGGGTTTAGGATGATTAGTGCAAGGATCCCTTATACTTTACCCTAAGGGCAGGAGGGTAAGATTCCAACCTTCTGGCTCCGACTACAAAAAGAACCCTCGAAGCCTTAACCCCGAACTCCAGATGCAAAGACCCCGGATCCCCCATAAAACACTGCTGTCACGACTAAACCATTTAGGGTTTAGGGTTTAGGGTTTAGTTATTGGACTATTGGGCTGCAGGAAAGCCGTATCATTCCATGCCAGACCCCTGGATGTCCAAAGCCGGAGATCCTCAAAAACTCACCCCTCGTCGTCGCAGATACCTGCAACTTCATCCGTGGCCGGCTCAGCTCAGGGTTCAGGGTTTAGGGATCTAGGGTTTAGGGTAGCTGCTTTCTGAAGCACCGACACTCCTAACACTGAAAAGCCCTAAGCCCGAAACCCCTGAAGAGGACCAGTCCCCCCAGCACTGAGGTAGCTGAGGGGTGCTGTCGTGGAGCGTCTGTGTTTCGGAGGTGGGCGAACTTGGGTAATATCTGCGCCACGACATATGGGTAATATATATATATATATAATGTCTATATATCGTCGTCAAATCAGTTTTTTTTTATGACATGCCCCGAACTGCCGCAAACCCCAAACGAATGCTGTTCAGTATGTGCATTATGGTTGGGCTAACCTCGGTAGTTTGGCTTCAGTCTTTTATGCTGGAAGCTCCGCGAGCTGTCGGTCGTGGCAGGATTTGCAGAGTTTAGGCCCTAAGCCCGAAGCCCTAGACCGTTTAAAGGGCTTGGCTCTGGAGGCCCAGCACCACTTGCGTAAAAACCGGGGTTTAGGGTTTAGGGTTTAGGGTGTAGGGTGTAGGGTTTAGGGTTTAGGGTTTGGGATTTCGGGGGTTTAGGTTACACGGGGACCCTGAAACCTAAGACCCTAATACCTGGCTGTTCGCAACACCCGAGCACCCTGAAGCCCTACTGCAATGCCCTAACACCTCGACTCTAATCCTGTAGACCATTTTTAAAGCAACCCTTCTAGCATGTGGGTCCCTCCTAGCCCCCCCTTGCACCTTCTAGAAACCCATTAAGACTTTGATGTACTCAAGTAGAACCCTTAAACCCTAAACCCTATAGACCTTAAACCCTGCACCCTAAACCCTACACCCTAAGCACTATAGACCCTAGACCCTAAACCCTACACCCTAAACCCCAGGTGCTCAACAACAAGATCCCTATAAACCCTGCACCCTACACCTTATAGACCCTAAACCCTAAACCCTGCACCCGAGACCTCGTTGCTAAGGCAGACGGCTTGGTGCCATCAAAGGCTACTCTGTGGAGGTTGCTCAGGTCTTCGCGCCTTTTGGACGGCAAGAGAGCAACATGTTTTTGTAAGGGAAGAGGGTTTAGGGTTCAGTGTTCAGGGTTTAGTTCAGGGTTTAGTTTACTGTCTAGGGTTCAGGGTTCATAGGGTCTGTGCAGAGGTTCGATAACATCTGTGTGATTACCATGTTGTTCTTTTGCTGCCACTGGGTGCACGGAAGTCTGTCCATGATAAGCCCTAAACCCTGAAGCAGGGGTTGTCAATGCCTGCCCACCTTGTCTATCAGCTCCGATATGTTCTTTACCAAAGATCCCTATAGTGGTAAGTTGAACGAAACTCCTTACACAAGAATCCACCGTATTCTGGCAACTAGAGCCTCAAACCTAAACCTCAAACCCGAAACCGTACACCCTAAACCCCAAACCCTAAAACCGAAGCCCCAAACCCTAAGCCCTCAACCCTCATTCTAAGTGCACCCCCAGGGAGACGTAGGGGCCTGGTCTGCAGGCCCTTCCCCCAGTCTCCGTACGCGAGGTTAGGGCTTGAGGTTTCGGGGTTTAGGGCTTAGGGGTTTGTGGGTTAGGGCTCATAAGGTCACGTCTGGGGTTTTGGGTTTGGGGTTTTAGGGTTTTTAGGGTTTTTAGGGTTTTTAGGGTTTGAGGGTTTAGGGGTTTTTAGGGTTTGGGGTTTCGGGCTTAGGGTTTAGTTTAGGCCCTCAGCCCTTCTTTGGTGCCTCAGGAGGGACTTTGGCCTGCCCCTGGCGGGCTCCCTCCTGCACGTCTTTGCTGCTCGCAAGGCGGGTTGCGGTTTTTTTTGGGGTGGGGATTTATGGGTTTTAGGGTTGAGGGGCAAGGGAGCGGCTTCTGGGATGTAGGGTTTTGAGGTTTGAACCTTTGGGGCGTCGTACATTGCGCCACCGGGCCCGAAGAAGGACGTTTCTCCGGGCTCTGCGGTGTAATGAGGCAGACGGCATGCCTGCTACAGTTTCATGTGTGGTCGTCTATAACAACCTTAAGAACCCAAAACCTACTTTTTTGTAGGGTCCCTATACATCCCATATTAGGGTTTATAGCAAGAGCCTACAAAAAGGTGGGTTTTGGGAAGAGTCACCTGCAAGGCCAGTCTGAGCTGCCCAAACCCTCATGATACCTAGAACTCCACTACCGAGACAGGGCTGGGGGCACCCGAATCCCGAAAAATAAACCCCAACGTGGCTTTGAACAGACTGGGAAGATGTCGATGTTGCCATGCCGATGTGGAGTGTTCTCAAGTAAAGTTTCACATTGGTGGTTGTCAAAATTATGGCCCCTTTTGGGGTCCGATTATCATACGGCACCTATTATTTAGGGTACCCCAAAAGGGACCATAATTTTGACAACTCCCCACATTTACGGAGCAGGAAAGCTGTTTTTTTTCACAGCCGGGGACGCTTTTTTCTTTCACTGTTTCTTCTCAGGCCGGCCACTGCTTTAGCAGTTTCAATTCAGACTAAAGCATTTACATAGAACACCAAAGCCTCAAGAGGGCTTAGTAGCTTTAAGCTTCGGGTCGAGTAGCTTAGGATTCAGCGGTTAGGTTTTAGGGTTTGGCAGAGAGTGTTCTACTTCGCTGGTTCTGGCTTGAGGCTTTACCCTAAGGGTCCAAGTGCCCAGCCATTATTTAAGGGTTTTGGGGCCTTGTTGGGTACCTAAAACCATAAATAAGGACTACTTGAACCCTTCGGGTTAGAGTTTGGCAGGACGTTGTGCCTCCGGCCCGGCTGGCGGAAGTCGTGCCTTGGACAAAGCTGGTGGTGGTAGCATGTGTGTGAGGGTTTAGGGTTAGGGCCATGAGGGTTTGGGGTTTAGGAACGTTTAGGGGCATGCATGCATGCTTCTCTTCACGCCGACACAGAATAACTCTTCAAGTGAGTGTAGTCGGGCCCATGCGACTCGAAGGGCAACATGGCAATATGACATGTATTGCGACGTCACCCTCAAACCTTTAAACTCTTAATCCCTATACCCCTAAACCCTAAAAACCTAAAACCCTGAACCTGAAACCCGAAAACCCTAAACCCTAAAACCTAAAACCTAAAACCTAAAACCCTGAACCTGAAACCCTAAACCCCTAAACCCTCAAAGCATAAACCCTCGGGTGCGTTGAACTCTGGGGCAAAGCCGCGGGCAGACGTGGGTTTTTTTTCAGGGTTTGGGAGGGAAGGCTGGGGTTTTCGGTTTAGGGTTTTAGGGGTTTAGAGTTGTAGGGCTTCAGGTGTAGGGTTTAGGGTTTTAGGGTGTAGGGTTTAGGGTTTTAGGGTTTCAGATTCAGGGTTTTAGGGTTTAGGGTTTTAGGGTTTCACGGTTTCAGGTGTAGGGTTAGGGTTTTAAGGGTTTTCGGGTTTCAGGTTCAGGGTTTGGGGGTTTAGTGCTTTAGGGCTTCAGGTGTAGGGTTAAGGGTTTCAGGGTTTAGGGTTTAGGGTTTTAGGGTTTCAGGTTCAGGGTTTTAGGGTTTAGGGTTTAGGGTTTTAGGATTTGAGGGTCAGGGTTTCAGGTGTAGGGTTGAGGGCTGTAGGGTTGTAGGGTTTCAGGTTCAGGGTTTGGGGGTCAAGGGTTTCAGGTGTAGGATTTAGGGTTTTGGGGTTTAGTGTTTCAGGGTTTCAGGTTCAGGGTTTTAGGGTCTAGGGCTTTGGGGTTTTTGGTTTTAGGTTTAGGGTTTAGGGTTTTCAGGGTTTGAGGTCTCAGGGTTGCAGGCTTGCTGTTGAATTTACTATCAATTTCTAGTTTGTGATATCACTATGTACTATTCATAAGCACAGCCCGAGGAGATAAGTCCTCGTTCGAACACGGGAACCACAGCAGATCGCAAGAGAGTTACTTGGAGGATCATGGGACTTAGTAAGTAAGGTTACAAGTCCCTTAATTGGGGTTATAAGTATAGTTACCTTAATTACAACCCTTTTTACTAGGTCCCATGATCCTTTAAGTAAGGATTTAGGGAGTGCTGCCAGCATCCACTTCTGCCTGCAACGATCCTGACTTCTGCCACCGCCGTTACTGAGTTTTGGGGATGCTGCTGCCGCTGTCAATTCCTAAACCCTAAACCCTAAACCGCCTAACAAGAGGCCAGTTCCTGACTTCTGCGGGAGAAAGGGGCCACTGCACTTTAAAAAAAAACCTAAACCCTAAACCCTAAATCCTAAACCCTAAACCCTAAACCCTAAACCCTAAATCCCAAGTCAAAGCATCGTGCATCCCGAGGGCTCCATCCCCGCAGGATCATGGACTACTCGGCTGGGTATCTGATAGATCCTGATAGGTTGTGTGTGATGCATGGTCCTAATAGCATGCAGGAGAAAACATGGTGTATAGTGTATAGGTGTGCTGGTGGATAGATGGATAGATGGATGGATAGATAGGTACGTAGATAGGTAGGCAGATACATTGATAGACAGATAGATCGAAAGCTAGAAAGAGAACGCAACAAGGATGGAGAGATCGATTTGCAACCCGACAACGCCTAAAAGCGATAAGAAGTCCAAATACACTAAAAGACCTGAAAGCCTCATAACCCCTCAGAAACCAGTATTCCCCCGGAAAGAGTGGACTTTGCACGCGCACTTGCTAAGGCTGACCTTGCTCGCGCCTTAGGGGCGCGGCTGCCTGCGAGCCGTACACAGGCTGAGAGGGGGGGTTTTAGGGGACGCTGAAACTCCTGAAATGAGCCTTCAACTCTGAGTCCTTTAACCCACACTCCCCAACAAACCCTCAAGCCCAAACACCCAAGAAAAAACCCTTAACCCTGAACCCGATGCCCCCCCCCCCCCATCCAAAGCAAAGCACAAACTCACGCTACATAAGCCTAAGACTCCACACCTTAAGCCCCCTAAACCCGAAACCCGAAACACTAAGCCCTAAAACAATCAAAGCCTTCCCGCTTCCCCACACAAAGCAAACCTCAAGTCAACCCCCAGCTCTAACATAGGGGCCTAGATAAGTACCAGTACTACGGTTGATGATATAAATCCTGCACTACCCAGAAAAAGGAATATACCATAATTATATAATGCAGGATGTACATCATCATCAGCAGTATTCTGGGGCTTCCTTATTATAGCTTCAATATAATCTACCCCAAAACCCTGAACCCTAAACCCTAAACCCTGTTCTTAACTATTAAGGCCCCCAGCCCTACGCAGGACTTCCTGGTCCCCGACGAGGATCGGGACTTGCAGGAGCTCCAGAGGCCCCGGTCGAGTTGAAGATGGCCCTACCCATAGGCCCCAGTTTAGGGTTTAGGGTTTAGGGTTTAGGATTCCCATAGTAGTTCCTTTTTGGGACTACCTTACAGGATTCTAAATGTGAACCCCAAAGAGGAACTATATACTATGGGATAGGCAGTAATTAAGGCCCCTATGGTATACCCATAGGCCCCATAGTAGTTCCTTTTTGGGATTACCTTCTAGGATTCTAAATATGAACCCCAAAAAGGAACCACGATGGGGCATATGGGTATTTTGGTAATATGGATAGCTCTTCATAGGGTGTAGGGTTTAGGTTTTTTTGTTTTCCCTAAGGGTCCATGTGCGCAACTAGTATTATCTATATACTTTGGCCCTAAAGGTGTCCCTATATAATTAGGTATTTTTGGGCCACAGTATATACTATTTGGGCCCCTTAGGGTTTGGTATATGGATAGCGATGTATAGGGTTTGGGAGGGTATTTTTGAAGTTGAAGAGGGCTCTTCTAGGGCCTGTCGAAGGAGCTTTCGCTTTAGATGATGCTTTCAGCTTAAAATAGAGGCGCGGAAACAGGTTTTGGACTGGTCTCCTGCGAGCTCGATGCACACTCACCGAAGCCCTCAACACAAAATGCCACACGGAACCCTTGCAAAAGCCTGAACCATCAACCCTGAACCCTCGGTACTACGGGATGTTGTCCATCAGCAGTAGCATACCTCATGATGCTTGGTACTGGGGCATCTACGTGTTTCTTGCTACTATACTCTCTACTCTCTGATGATTTTGCTACAGTGTTGGCATGCTGAGTTTTAGCAAGATGCCGCTGCATCGATGTCCCGGCCGCCAGGAAGCTCTGGGCAAGGGGTGGCAGCGCAGTGTCCTGCCGGCAATCTGCGGAGGGCTTAGGGTTTATGGTTTAGGATATGCAAGATGAACCCATGTTGCTGAAGTGCCGGATATGCATATCCCCGAAGACAGCTGAACCCTAAACCCTTACAGCGTAAATCAATCGCCGAAACCCAGAGTAACATTAACCAATATCAGCAGAAATAATGATGTAATCGTAAGGACAAATGACGTTCTTAGCAATACCAATACGAGTACGTAGCCATAACAGGAACAGCCACACGAGTAGCGCTGCAGTAATGACTGCTGCGGTTTCGCCAAATAAGCAAAGTAGTATTGATAGAGCACGCCCTGCATCACCCACAAGTTCAAGGCACCTGTGGCGAGCCCGTACATGGACTTCCTGCTGAAGAGTGCTCTCGGCTGCATTCGGGTCTGGTGTGAAGGATTTGCCGGGTTTGGAACGAGGCAATGTACTACTATCTAGGAATTTCGGACGCTTTGCTCAGCGCCTTACATCCCTGGGGATTTGAATGTTTCCGGATGCTGTTAGGTTTCGTGAACGCTGCCAATCAAAGCTTGCACTCCGGCTCAGTTAGGGCTTCGTTTTGGTAACTTGCTGGCAGAGCCCTGAGCCCTAAACCTTGACTCCCTGAGACCTGAAGCAACCCTAAACCCTAAACCTCGACCTCTCAACCCTCTGCCCTAAACCCTAAGCCCCAAAGCCCTAAACCCTAAGCCCCAAAGCCCTAAACCCTAAACCCAAAGCCCTAAACCCTAAACCCAAAGCCCTAAGCCCTAAACCCTGAACCCAATGCTCTAAGCCCTAAACCCTGAACCCTAAGCTCTAAACCCAAAGCCCTTGTCTGCCTGAAGCCTCGACCCCAAGCTCTGAATCTCACGCCTCTGTCCTTTCACTCCGGAGCTTTGAGGCGAGCTGTCGAAGTCCTGGCTTCCTGGCATCGGATTTGTCTATGGGTTTAGGGCTTAGGGTTTCTTAAAAGGTTTAGGAACCCTAAACCCTAAACGGTTTAGGGTTTAGGGTTTAGGGCTTAGAGTTCCTTTTGGGTTTAGGGCTTAGGCTTAGGGTTCATTTTGATTTTGGGTTTAGGGTTACTTTCAGGGTTTAGGGTAGGATTTAGGTTTTAACTTCCGATTCCGCCCAGCCTGGGCCCCATCAAAAACCCTAAACCCTAAACCCTACACCCTACACCCTACATCCTAAACCCTACACCCTAAACCCTAAACCCTACACCCTAAACCCTACACCCTAAACCCTAAACCCTACACCCTAAACCCTAAACCCTACACCCTAAACCCTAAACCCCACGCCCT
>CAJNDV010030979.1:0-19580 GCA_905221635.1 Symbiodinium sp. CCMP2456 | reverse complement strand
ACATACATACACACATACATAAATATAGATACATAAATAAATAGATATATATATATATATGTTTATTCATATTTATATATTTATGTATTTATTTACCTATTTATTTATTTATTCAATTATGTACATACACATGTTATACCATATAGCTATAATGAGAAAAATTATTCACGCTTCTACAGAATCCCCAAATCCATTCTCCCAGGATCTCTGTGCCATGAAGAAGCTGAATAAAGAGAGCGACATCAGCGACGGCGGCCACCTGCCGAACTCGTCCTCCAAAGCGTGGAACCACGGCTCAATTGAGAGCCTGTAGTATAGGCCTTAATGATTGGAATAGGGTTTTGGGGCCCATTATACTATAGTTACAGTAAGAAACCACCGAAATAGTATTTTTTCTGGGCGGATGATAGAGTCGACAGACGCATCCGAGATGCAAATGAATTCTGTGAAACGTGACACGACTAGGCGACGCGGTGCGTCCAAAAGCTGCATGTGCCGGCACGTGGAGGCTCGACAGAACTCTTAGGTATCTCGGCAAGAACCCAAGAGAGGACTTTCGGATCGGGGTCCGATCGACGAAGCAGTGTTATGGGCGCATCGTCGCCAAGGTAGGCAAGGAGTTCAGCCCTTGTCGGTTGGTAGGGCCCGGGTGTTGGGAGGGCCGGAGGTGCCGTCCGGTATTTTTGCCACTCACCATGGCGAACACGCTTGAGACGGCTTTTGTCCTCCAGTTCCACTTCCCGGACTTCTGCAAGACTCAGGGGATCCAAAAGTTCACATGCTCTGGCCAAGCACGCCTTTGAGGCCTTTAAGTGACCTTGGAGTCTAGGTACGGTATGGAAGTGCCGTAGGCAAGCAACGCATGTGGGATGGGGAGCGTAAAGTCTTGCCGGAGCGGGCAGCCCGTGGCGCCTTGCAACGTGCACGCCCAAGTGTTTACGCAGCGGAAAGCTTGAGTCGCAGAAAGGGCATGGGAACTCTTGAACGGTATCCGGTGCCAGGGGCACGGATGGGATGTGGGTGTCCTGCACATGTCTATTGGCAACCCATTTGGCAAGATCCCGGGCACAAGTGCGGATAGCAGCGTTGATCTGCCGTCGCCACCACGTGTGGTCGGAAACAATAGCATCAGAAAGGGTGGTAACAGGCGAGGAGGTCGCGAGGACTGGGCCTACTCCAGATTGGTACAGCCCCACATGCCGCAAGTCGTCCTTCAACTGGCCCAGCCATGAGCGGACAGGTGAAGCTTCCCACTGGAGCCACAACAAATGCAGGAGTGTGGCTGGACCGTGTTTGATCAACCTCAGGTAGAGACCCGCCCTAGCTTTGGCGAGAGCAAGGGGAGGCGTCGTAGCATTGGCCAAATGCAGTGCCTCATAGGAGTGCAACTTGGTAGACGCCTCGGCTCGGGGACGGAGGGCCCTCCAGATAGACGTGTACAATCTGGCCCAAAGTCGCCAATGTCCGGCAACATGTAGTTCCAGAGTTGCAGACCCGAAGTTGAACTTGGAGCCGACAAGTGCGCCAAGCAAGTACCGGCGCAGCTCCAACGGAATGCTGGTGTTGCCGAAAAGGGGGCCCCGGAGAGGCCGTAAGGTCCATGTACTCTGTGAGTAACGGTAATGGACCTCTGGGGCGGCGGAAGCCCCACTGGTGATTATTCCACCTAGATGCTTGTAAGCCTGAACAACAGGAAGGCGCTGACAACAGACCGCAACCGGGTCCCATATTGGGATGTGTTTGGGGTCACCTGGTGTGGCGGGAGGTAGAAAAACATCGGACACCGCATGATAGACCGAAGGTGGAAGAATAACAGCGGTTTTGTCACAAGCAAAGGTGAGCTGCATGCCGCTTTGGCGAGGAAGCAGGCGGTGGTCGCTTGGACTTTGGCAACAAGATCATGACCTGTCTGCGCAGCAGTGAGGGCAACAAAGTCGTCAGCCCAAGAGGCTGGGTAGAGAACTCTCGGGCGATCAAGTTCGTCGAAGGGGGTGTGGCTGCGGCATGCTGGGAGCACCGTCTGTAACCCGCGCTCAGCGAGATCACGTTGGACGGATTGCACATAGGCACTGAAGCTGATGGCGAAAAGAATATCCGCAAGGGGGTCTCCAGGTCGGACACCGGCTTTGGTTGCGACCAAAACACTATCAACGTCAAGCCTGAACCACGTACCTGAAAAGAGCTCACGTGTCATATTCACAAGGTGTGCAGACCCACCGTATTCCGCAATATGGTTGAGGCGGACAAGTTGGTCGAAAAGCTCTGACAGTGCTGTATCTGGGACTCCTATCTTCCGGAAAAGAGCAAGCAGCATACGGTCGTCAGGTTCGGCGTCTGTTAGAGTTTCTCTAACGACCTGATAGTAGGCGGCCTTAACGTCAAAGAAGATAAGGCCAGGAAGTAGCCCGGTGGAGGAGGAGTGCATTTGGAAGCAGCGAACGGCCAACGCAATTGCATCCACGCCTATGCCGGCGTGCACCCCACCCTGAAGGTCATGGCCGTACTGTTTTAGGAGTGGCACAAGCCGTCTACGCACACTCTGGTGGAGGAGTTTCCCGGGTATATTGGAAACCATAATGCTGCGGTGCTTGTCGCATTCGAGAGATGTAGAGGCCCGTTTGGCTAATGTGACTAGGGATCCTCCCTTGAACTCCACGGGTTCGCAGAGCGTGAGCATACTCTTTGCATACAATGGCAGTAGTCGCCGAGCGGCTTCCTTCGTATGCAGCTTTAACAATTCGGAGGTAACGCCGTCTGGGCCGGCGGCCTTACCTTTCTGCAACTTGACAATAGATCGCTCCAATTCAGCGAGAGTAGGAAGAAGACGCCAGTCAAAAGTGCACTGACGCAAGCCGACTCGATTCTGATCTGCGACGGCAAGTTGTTGAACATAGGCTTGGGGTGAAATTTCTTCACCCATCTCTTGTGCTGCGAAATGTGCACGCCAACGGCTGGACCTTTCCTGAGTGGTGGCGGCAAGGGTTCCGTCCTGTAGGCGGATGGCAGGAAGTGGAGTGAACTTGGTACGTCTGGCAGGGGCAGCTTTAGGAAATGCTTTGCGTACACTGGCAAAGAGATGTCTGGGATCGACAAAACTGGCCTGTGCAACATCTGAAACAAGTCCTTTGAGATATGTGCAACGGTCTTGCTTAACCGCCTGGCGCACTTGTGTACAAGAACGGCGAAGGGCGATCCAGCATTGTGCGACGACGTAGTCGGCGCCTCGCAACCACCGGTAGGTTTGTTCAACCGTTGCATGAGAGAGCGCGGTGCCGGCACGGTGATGTGTAAGCGCCGCAAAGCCTACAACACAGTACCGCCTGGTCACCTCGGCCTCGGCTTCTCGTAGGCGCTGTCGTAGGAGCTTGCGTTCTCTGACATGTTCGAGGGTGCCGGAGGTCAGGAATGTCTGCTGTGGTCGTTGGGCTTTTTTGGGTAATATTGCACGACCCTGGCCGACCCAACTATGAGCAAAATGAAGGTAGTGAGTGTCAACATCAACCTGCCAAGGTATGGCTGCGAGATTTTCAACACCACACTGAAAGGCCTGACGGTCAAGGTGTGGATCGAGGTGGTTGGGACGGCAAGCCGAGCGGCGATATATGGGAAAGGACTGCCCTATTGTGTGAGTAAACTCACAATTCCAGACAACTGGAAGATGGTCACATTTTTTCTGAAGGGTCTCAATATCGTACCACACAAAGGTGTCTTGAGCAACGTGTCGCCACTGTTCAGAGGCGGCAATATAATCGATGCGATGCTCGGTGCCGGGTACGTATTGCCATGTCCAAGAGTCCCCGTTGTGGAACGCCGGGAAGGTGGATGGCAAATATAGCCTATGTGCAAGAAGGAACTCGTGAAGAGCTGTACCTGCTGGATTCTCTAGCTCTGCTCCGTGAGGTCCGACAGCTAGGCTTTCGAAATTACCGAGACGTCCGTTGGCGTCCATGAGGACTAAAAGGGGAGATCCTGTAGGGATGCGGCGGAGCTCTTTTGTGCGCTCTTTCCAGAAAGCCCGAACTACTCCGTTACTGTCTTGGGAGTCTGCGGGTGCGTGGGCAACCAGAACCGCAATACTCAAGCACGGGGCAGTAATATGGACCAAAAGGTGGCGTGGCGAGTATGCAGCGACAGTGCAATGCGACAACTCAAAGTAGTACCGTTGTCCAGCACAGACAGCGTAGGGGATGGATCGGCTGATCCAGAGTGCACACCCAAACTGGCCAGCCGCGTTGGCAGGAGAATGCAGCATAATGAACTGCTTGTCGGGAAGCGTGGCTGCCTCCTGAACACGTGTCTCCTGTAGGCCCAAAAAGAGTACTCCCGTTTCCACCAGCTGACGGACTAACAGATGACGTCGGCCGTGGAGTTTCATGCCTTCCAACCTGCCTCTACCCTTGGTACCTGGAGGCTTATCAAGGAGGGTAAGGATATTGTATGTTGCGACGCGCAAGCGGGAAGTCACAAGCTGGCCGTTGGCTCCTGCGGTATGTTGACGGCCCATGTCGGGGGCCGTTCTGGTAGGAGGGACGGCCTGTTGCAATCGAGCAGCCTCTGCCTCGAGTGCATAAAGCGTAGGCATGTCGGCAACTGGACAAGCCAGCATCCATGCCCAGTCAAACATGGGATGAAGGACTAACATCCCGGGCCAACAGGGCAAGATTCTTTCGTCATAAGAGGCGGGAGTTAAGCGCGCATGCTTAGCTAGTGCATCGCTCATTTCATTGCCCAGGTCTCCTTGGTGTCCCCGTATGTGTGCATGGCGCAAATCAACCCGTCTAGCGGCTATTTGGCGAAGGGCAACTGCAACATGACTGAGGGCCGGATAACCGTCGAGGGACGGCAACTGTGCCGGCACAGCTTGCGAGAAGGTGCCATCACCGGCAGCGATGCAGTCATACTGCAGGCAAACAGGGCATTGGAAAGCGGGGCCGTATTCTATGATCCAGCACAACGCCCAGCTGAGTGCAAGAATTTCGCTGACAAGTGGAGTGTCGCAAGGCTCCCCTAAACAGAAGGGGGTGTGCGGAGCAGCAGAGGTGGCGGCCGCATGTCCGTAATAAAAACAGCCTTCAGAGGTGGTGACCCATACATTAAAGGCCCATCCACAAGGGGCTGAGAGCAGTGGTTCTTGACGACCACCTGCGGAGCCGTCCGTATAAACGTCAACCCAGGTAGGAGTACCTGGGCTATCATGACGGTGCCAGTACACAATGTGTGGCAGGGCATCCCGTAAGCTGGATGCAATAAGTGAAGAATGTCGTAAACTGTCATGGTTGTTGTCAAGCCAATCGGTGGCAGCAACATGGGGAAGGGATGAACAGGCAGCTGGCAAAATATCTGCAAGACCCTGACAGAGTTGCTGATAGGGTGTCTGCTCAAGGGTCGCGTCCAGGCTTATGGAAAGTCGACTGGGTGCCGGTGTATTGGTAACAGCGGCGGTGCGGCAAGCATTGTGTGCTATCAACACCTCAACACGTGTTGCAGCGAGATAGAATGCTGGACAATCTGGACGGCGCACACTGCGCTCTAGAAGGGTAAGGATATGGCACGTCTCTTCCTCATCTTCGGAGTCTGAGTCTGGAGCCTCAGTCCAGGAAAGAAAGAGAGTGAGGCTCCGCTCCGGATCAGGGGGACGAGGAGCATGCCGACGGCATGGCGTGGGCACAGGCCTGGATGTCAGAGAACTATCGGGTCCAACCTTACCTTCCCTGGCATACGCAGCGGGGGTTGCGTTGACCTCGGTAAGAGACATACTGACAATGATGACGACAACTAGACATGGTACATGTCTGCCTTGTCTGTAGCCCCACAACAAAGGAAGGAGGGCGCCAAATGGCAGGCACGAGAGAATAAGCCCAAGTAATCCACCAGTAAGTAGGATCACAATGCTGGCTTGGAAGACGGTGCACAGCAACACAGAGGCAGAACCGTGACATGGAAAACGTCCACGCCAGACGGCTAGCGCTGACCGGAGGAGGACAGGGGTGGTAATCTGTCTGCCTTCGAGAAAGGCTTCTTGCATTTTAACAGATGACCACGTGACTTCTCGACTCTGGCCTGATACGGTGGGTGTATCAACACCACACGCCTCTGTGGTTGGGGCAGCACGATCCAAGACAGATGAGGACAGGAAGGGCACGGCTGCATATAGATGACGTTGGCGTCCATGTTGACGCGAACCGCCTGTACCGGCATCGGTAGAAGACGAAGCAGAGGAGCTGGGAGCTCCACCGTATGCCTGATTGGCATGGGCATTCGTGCCTCCTGACATAGGAGTGCGCACATATGTGCCTGGATGTTGATGACTGGTGACCTCTCGGACATAGTCAGGATGAAATTCAGCGACAAGCACATCTCCTGCTTCAATATTGCGGAAGTGATTGGCACGGTCGTCCGGTGCGCTGCCGCCAAAAATGCGCAAGTGATATCCCCTGGGACAGCGCACAACAAGCCTAGTAGCAACCTCACTGATGTTTACACAGCCGTTTGTGGCATATGCCCATGTAATTGGCAGCGCTATGGGCCGTAGGTCCAAGTGCGGGTAATCGACAAGCTGACATGCAAGGAAAACACTGTGAGATCGGGCCCCAGTTCGCGCATGGTCCCATATGTCAGGATTGGCCTGCACTAATGTAAAGTGCCCTGCAGGGATATGTAGAGCTGCAGCAGTAAGGGCGCTGTTGGCGGCCAAATTGTCGCGATCGACATGGGTTTCGGCCTGCTCACTATCTGTTAGGACCCAAACCTGATTTGTATGCTCACCTGGGATGCATGGGTTGACATCCCATGTGCGGCCCATAATGAGGAGTTCCTGGGCTGTGGGCAGACGACCCAAATCTTCATCAACATCGCATATGACAAGGAGATCCCCTTCTTCAACATAAACATAGTCTAATGCCTGTACCGGCCAGGGAACATCCTTGACGTAAACAGAGCACACCGTATCTTCGGCAAGACCGGAGATCCGCAATATCTCAGCTTTGGTCACATAGACTGGTAAGAAGATCGCAAAGGTTCGACAAGGGGCGATTCTGCGGTCAATTAATACAGCTGTTCCGGCGGTACGCCAGTGTGGTACAGCTAGTACGCTGATCTGCTGTGGCCTGGGCTGTGGGAAGACTGCGATTAGCCTCGGGCGTTGCCTTTGTGTATCCGGGAAACGGACCTGTGCTACAGAAGTCAATGCCTCCTCGAGGCGAAGCGGAAACCTCAAGGATGGAACTACCAATTCTGGCCAGTACTCCTGTGCGAAAAGCAGAAATGGCACAAGCTCCAGTTGCATCGGCCCTTGGCCAAGTATGGCAGTGGTGGGGAGGGCTTCCGGATCTTCAGGAGCCGGTGGGGTGTCGCTGGATTGAGCAGCGTCTGCAAACTCGGTCGGTGCCGTGGGGTCGGCTCGGTCAGAAGCGTGCGCCACACCTGGAGCCCCGGTTGTGGTGTGCTCGTGCTGTGCATATTCAACCACAAAAATCTGGCCTGGCGTAACTCGGACGTGGCCAGAGTTGCTATCGGGGTGTATGGCAACGGTCCAACCCCGTGGCACTCCAGTATCAAGCCGGGCACGCAAGGCGTCGAGATCCAGCACGCCAGCGTAGGCGGTGACAGAAAACCAACCTTGTTGAATGGGTCGACAGTCAACAAGACAGTTACACCACGAGACCTCCCGTGTAGTACTGGCATCTGCAACAGCAAGAACAGTACGGCATGTGTAGCCGCAGATGACAGCGTCTAATGGGCGTGGTTGTGCCGCCTGGATCCTCATGTGAAGCTCATTGGTATCAGCAGCAAGAGCAATTGCTCGCCGATACTGCAAGGGATTATGCGCATCAGCAAAGCACAGACTGTGGCTGTCTGCCCGAGCGACACAATAAACATCGACTGATGAGAGGCTAGGCGGGGCGGCCGCCCGTTGCCAAGCTGCAGATTGAAGAAGTTGTTGGCCAAGATCCTCGAGTACCTGGATGGCCGTACCAACATCGGTAAAGCGGACAAGTGCACCCGGAAAAAGATGGGTCAACTGGCCATGTAACAGAGGTAATTGATCAGTACCGACTGTGACGTCGACAGCTTCAGGACGTCTATCTCTACACTTAGCTAGTGCCACCAATTCCTCCTTTGAGGCATAATCGGGCGCTTGTATGGAGAAGAGCCTGCCATCGATAGCAGTGGTGTCAAAACAGACACCTGGAAAGCTGTGGGCCCAGGCCGGGCCAGCCAGGTAGACAGCACATCCGGCTATGGGTTGTGGTGCTACTGGCATCAGTGCCGGATACAGCCTTCGGGGGTTCGGAGAGCGCGTCACCTGAACCGCATGGGCAAATTCATCGAGAGTGGCGGGTAGACGTATGATGGCGGCGACCTGTTCCGGAGTGTAGCCTATTTTGAGAATACGGCATGGGACTTGGACAAGCGCTTCGTCCGCAGATGCGGATAGGTCGTCCTCATCTTCAGACTCGTCGCCAGCAGCGATAAAGTCTGGCCTTTCGGTGCGTAGCCACCTTCCCCCGAGCTGTATCACGATGGCTCTTAGGAATGCCAGGTGCCGGACTTCATGAGCAGTCCTACCTTGAGGTTCGACTAATGCTCTTGCATCCAGAATGCCTGTCTTTCTGCCTGATTGGCACCTGTTATGTTGGCTGACGGATGTTTGGCTTGGGTCAGCACTGTGCCAGAGGTAAAGTGCAACTTCCAGGCTTCGAAACATCCCACAAAGGAGGCAAAGCAGAAAGGGGACACCGAGGACCAAGAGCCACTGTGTCCCGTCCTTGCTTGCGTAAACATGGTCCGCATGACTGGGACAGAAGGCTGCTGCAGAGGTGGTGCTCTGGCTGAATAAGGCCATAGAGAGTAACACATGGCCATCCGCGGCAACAGGAGCGAACAGTTGGCAAAGAAAGCCAAGAGCAACTCCTGGTGTGACTGAGTTATGTCGAGGAGTGCGGCTACGTGCACCACTGCTACCAGAGCTGCTGGGACAGTTGTTCGGTATCAGAGCGGCAGCGGACCCTGCATTGTCTTCACTTGCTCTTGGCTCTAAAAGACTTGAGCTGGGAGGATGATCTTCTGAAGGAACTGCGCTGGAAGGCGTTACTGGAACAAACTGCACCACTAACACTTGACCGGGTGCGACGAGTAATTGGTCACCCTCAAGGGGGGACCCCTCGATCTGGGCCTGGTGATGCGGTGGGGCCCACAGCTCATAATGCTCAGTCATTTCAGTGTGTGAGCAGTCCCGGTCTGTAACGACCCATTGTTCCAGACCCATGAGAAGGGGTCTGCAATCAACGATAATAGTGAAGATATCAGGCCCAGGGCGACGTGGCGGGATAGGCACATTTGGAACCCGATCTGTGACACTAGCAACTCCTTTGCACAGTCTGCCGTATATGACCACATCTCGCATGGGCGGGGAGGCTAGCTGTATGGTCGTCCAATGGTGTGGCAACCCGAGTGCATTGGCCACATCAAGGTTGCGGTGTTCTGAACGGCCTGGCAGGAGAGTAAAGGCTTGCATACCTAGCTCGTGGACCAGACATACCTGCTGCGACCGGTTCCAGACGCCATGGTTCGGAACAGGATCATCTTCATTCCAATGTGCGAAGCCCGAAAGAACGCGGGCAAAGGTAGGCGCATGTGGAACCTGAGAATCTGGCCGACAAAAGCAAATGACCCCGTACGGAACCAAGACAAGGTCAACATCAGCACCAAGTGGCTGCCCGGCACCAAAAGGGTATATAGTGTACTGGAGGTTCGGGTCTAGATCGGCCTTACGGATCAGAGCAGCATGCGTGGTCTGCCACGGCAGATCAGCCACAAAAACCCTGCCATCGATCTCTCGAAGGTCAAAAATACATAGAGGTTCATCCTGTGCCCAGGCAGGCAAAGCGATGATAGTACCCCAGTGTGTAGACAGCTGTTGTTTCGCTGGGGCAAGCTGCGAGAAGAGGTTGTAGAAACTACCATCAAGGGTAGTGGCGACCTCATCTAGTGCGGCTTGCACACTGGCAGGCATCTGAAGCCGTACATTGACACTCTGTGAGGCATGGCGCCAGGCCAGCACCAGAAACCGGGCAAGGAATGTCGGCGTATGATCGGAGGTCTCGGTGGAAGTGTCTGAACGGGGGCTGTCCGTGTGTTGCCTATGGGGAGCTGACTGTGGCCCAACGCGGAAAACCTGAGCTTCTGCGCCTGTACCTCTGGTCTGTGCGGTCTGTTGCATGGCATCGGTGATAGCCTGAATCCAGTAGGGGTTGGGCGCAAAGGCCAGGAGGGGTGGCCCGCGACCGACGCCCTCCTGCCAAGAAACCTCAACAAGACAGCAGCCGAGACTTGGTGGTTCGGCCGTTGCTAGGATTCGGAAGTCAAGGCTGTGATAGTGATCTCGGGAGACCCCCAGACTTGAGGCCAGCTGGGATGGGCTGTGCTCCCAGGTCACCGTGTGGAGCACATGAAAGCCTAACCCTATGGGTCTAGCGTCAAAGACAAGGGTAAAGGGAACCTGGTCGAACTTGGCAAGCAGCTGGGAGGTAGAAGCTGCCACAACCAGGCAGTGGCAAGGCTCCCCTGAGACCTCAAGATCGGAAAGGCCTGCTACCGTCCTAAGGTAGAGGTCCTCATCTGCAACACCCAATATCTGGCCGATCCTGGAACGGGCATTGACACTGTGTAAGTGCCTGCCTTCGAAGGGTTGCACACGGCCCCGAAGGTGTACAGCAAAGCCTGGCAACAAGCTCTCGCAAGTGACGTGGTGGAGATAGGTCCATTGTGCATCGGGGGCGAAAAGCTGGCTGATGGAGATGGGTTGCTCCGGCTCTATGCCGATCGGTGCGACCTGTATCACGTCTCCATGCTCTAGCGCGAAAGCAGCACGTGGCTGTAGCTTATGTCGCTGCTGCCCGATTCGGATTTCCCAGTCTGCGGATTCGCCACCGGTGACCTCCTCCACTCTCTCGCAAAGGAGCTCCCATGAGCAGAGGCCAGGCAACACCATGGCGAAATATGAGCTGTGGACCTGTGAGAGATCCAGAATGACCGCTCTAAGCTGCAGCGAATCAAGGCAGCTAGGGAATGCGACAAACATCGCTGTACCTTCGTACCTCTGAGGCTTTATGGGTGCGAGACGGTCATGGTGCTGATGAAGGGTAGTGTAGTACCTGGCCGCCTGCTTAAGGGTAGCAATGAGTGTGGGACAGGGTCCCATCTGCAGGCCGAACGCAGTCCTACGGAGACCTGGGGCGTAAACCTCAACTCCTAGCCAGGTCCTTGGAGGGACATCGGCATAGTGTCCTCTAGGAAGGGGCAGCGGTAAGGTATCCACACCTGGGGAGGGGTGATAGGGACAGCTCCTACTTGTGCCTGGTGCATGCTCCGGGTCCCTCTGTGGAAGTGGCTCCGGTAACCCGAGAACTATCCTGTCAACTGCAGCCAGTGCCGTTATGAGGCCGGGCGGTGAAGCAAACACCTGAGCGGGCAAGTTGGCAAGTGCAAGGTAAAACAGGATCCGCTGGCCTAGACTAAGGCTCGACCTCCCACATGCCTTGCGCAGGGGCTGTCGGGGGGAGGCTGGCCATGCTAGAATCGGAACGGTCGTTCCCAGACGTCCGACCGGGAGGAGGGTCCCATTACATGGGGGCAGGGGCAAGAGTAGACAGAGCCTGCCCAAGGGAGATCTTCGGAAACCCAGCTGGTATAGCAGGAGCCTGCTCAAGGCAAGTTGCACTAAAAGTAGAATGCCTAAAAGAAGAGAGGCGGCTTGTGCTGATAGCCAGGCGATGCTGTCGGAGCCGGGCTGATTGCTGGGAATTCGGGCATGGGTCACAACCTTAGAAACCAAAGGGAGGTTTTGTGGCCTAAGGA
This sequence comes from Symbiodinium sp. CCMP2456, assembly GCA_905221635.1. NCBI lineage: Eukaryota > Dinophyceae > Suessiales > Symbiodiniaceae > Symbiodinium > Symbiodinium sp. CCMP2456. The sequence continues at coordinate 7,721 of CAJNDV010030979.1, read as the reverse complement.
TGGACCCTGAAGGCCCTGACGCCAAAATTGTGACTCCTGAGCAGCACACAGGCAACGAAATAGTCAAGGTCTCCCCAACAGGTTGATACCCCAGAGCCACCGATGTATCTATTAGGCACCTGTTGGAGAGCTCTCGGGCTTCGTGGGGTCGGGCGGAGTATGAAAGACTCAACACCCATAGGCGAGGGCAGCCAACCCGCACACAGTAGTCATGGTGCACGGGAGGAGCCGAGGAAGACAAAAGTCTAGGCGACGAAGGAAAAGACCCACATGGTCGGGATCGATAACTTAATGACCCCTTGCAAGTTCCCGCCCCTGAGCCACCGATGCGGGTATTTGGCACCTTGCAAAAGAATCCCAAAGGGGAGAGAAGGGGTACTGCCGCGTCGCGGACAAGAAAGGCAGGCGGAGAACTTCCAGCAGGTTGATACCCCAGAGCCACCGATGTATCTATTAGGCACCTGGTGGAGAGCTCTCTTGTGACATAGGGCCGGGCGGAGCACTGGAGGCTCAACGCCTTAAGGCGGGGGCAACCTTCCCGAGCGCAGATCGGCGTGCGTATGGGAGGTGCCGAGGAGGACAAAAGTCCAGGCAACAAAAAGGGAGACCAAGTAGGTCGAAGATGGTATACGGGTGGCATCTTGCAAGTTCCCGCCTCAGAGCCGCCGATGCGGGTATTTGGCACATTGCTAGAAAGTCCAACTGAGAAGGAGGGCCAGCGACCCATTACGAAGTGGGGAGTGCGGAAAAGCAAAGTAGCTGGAGGAACTCCGTGGCTGCTGCCAACAGAGTGAAAAGGAGGATCCCATTTGCGCATGTGGCGAGGAGCGCAAGGTATAGCCGACAAAACCCATTCGGCACCACCTTGGATCGAGGACAACAAAAGTCCAGGCAAGGAAGGCTGCACACTGAGCTGAGGAAGTGAGTCCGGATGGACCAGGAGACAAATCCCGTACATGTAGGTAGGCCACAGAAAGGGAGCGTCCGGCACATGAAAAAGACTACGCCCTAGTGCTACTGTATGTACACGAGCTGGCATCTCATCGGGTTGGTCCAGCGGCGAATAGCGGTAGTGTGTCCAGCCGCCGTCGCGCCTCTCCCAGCATAGATTCACTACGTGAACCATGGTGAGAGGGCGGTCAGGGAGGCTGTTGCACACCGCCCTTCGCTGGGGACCAGCCACTAAGCGGAGTCTCCTGGAGCAGAATCGCCCGGAGGGCGCCAGTGCGGTTGATCGTCGTCTCCGCTGCCTTCTCCATCGTTTTCTAGGATCTGCACACGGTGTGTTTGGGCTCCAGGAGGGGGAAACACGGTAGTCGTAGTCCCCGTCTCCTGCTTCGGACCACCCGCGCTTGCCGGCCTTGCTCCGCCAAACGGTTCCAAGGCCTTCCTGCGATGTACCTTGTCCTGCAGTGTAGGGCTCGGACCATATGTCGCAGGATCTGGTATGCTTGGCGCAGGCACCACTGGTGTGGATGTGGTCGCTGTGGCCTCCACTGGTGGCGGCTCCACGGGCATGGGGCCGGGCATAAGCCCCGGCGGTGCAGCCGTAGCCAGAGCCATTGACTGATAGGGATCCACTGTGACTGGCATGGGCGTAGCTGAAAGAGCATGTGGTGTTCCAACACCCGCTGCCTTTGCATCTGTATGCGGCGGCGTTCGCGGAAAAGCCGCTGTTGGCCGCGCAGGTGTTGTCGGTGGAACACCCCTTTCGGACGGGCAAAGGGGTGCCATGGCGCGCCTGAGGACATCGTCTGCTGCCGCGCGCTCTTCCCGCGCCCAGGTATCGAAAAGTCGATCGATATCGTCGTCGCCATTCATGTCCACATCTGCAATACCAGTGGCCTTGTGCTGCTCCGTGAGGAAAACTGCGCGGAGACCAGCTCGAGCATGGTGTTGCGCCTCTTCGGCGTCTGCGAGTTCCTTCTCGATGCGGGCTTGGTCTTTGGCGTGCCGCTGCCGCTCCCGAAGGAGCGCATCCTTCAACCTCTGCTCGTATTCCTTCATTTTTCGCCCAGCATCGATCTGTGCAGCCCGAAGCTTGGCCACCCGAAGCTCTGCTTTGCGCGTCCCATTCAAAGCAGCCTGGATGGTAGCTGTGGTGGAATCTGCCAGATCTATAGCCTCGCCACGCGGAGCTGGAGCGTCTGCAGCCGGCTTCATCGAGGAGTACGATGGGAAGCTCTGTGCCCCAGGTCCCAAGTCCGCTTTCCACGGAGGCCGTCTGTCCTTGGGCAACTGTGGCGAGAAGGCACCCGGCCAGACACGGTACCCATAGCTTCCACCATTCCATGGTTGTCCGGAACCTTTGCTTCTGCCCATTCGGTGCAGGTGAGTCTGGTTCTGTCGTACACACCAGGCCCCAGTCGGGGGGGCAGAGTGGTGGGAGTAGAGTCGGCGAAGATCTCGCCGCCTTGGCTGCTCTCCGGTGAGCACTGCTTGTCGAATCCGAAGCCGAGCCAGTGAGCGCCTACGCCTCAAGGCGCGATGCCACGTAGGGCTATAGATGGCGGCGAAGGTCGTGTGGTCCGTCACCACACTGGGGCTCTGAGCAATCCCTTGCTACGGGTGTTCTCGAGCCCTCCGAAATAGTATTGGTAATTATTTAGGCCCCTGCATGAAGCGCTCTTTTAGGTTCTTCTTGAGGATTTGCCTGTGGGGCATGGCTCACTTTGTTTAGGGATATGGGTTCAAGGTTCAGGGTCTTGGGGCTTGAAGCATCGCACAGGCGTGAAGGAGCCGTACACAAGCAACCAAGGTTTAGGATTTCTTAAGACAATGCGTCCTAAACCCCAAACCCCAAACCCTCCCGTTGCTTATGTTTTTGAAAAGCTTCGAAGGTGTATCCCAGGGTTCACGATTTTCGGGTTTCAGGGTTCGGACGCACTTTTCCCAGCATCGGTACAGACTGTTGGCCGTGTTGCCTTGCCCCGGTGTTCCCCTTAGCAGAGCTCTATCGCGAAGGTTTCGGATGTAGGGACCTCTACAACTCGTTCTTCAGACGGCTTTGCGATCTGTGTTTATCTCATAGCCGGACTCTTGAGGACATCAGGATGTAGGCTTTGCCGACGTTTATGCCTATGCATATTTCAAGTAGGTTTCAAACAGACCAAGTGCACATCATTCTTTCTGAGGCCGCTTTCTTGTGGCCAGACGTAATATCGAGGTCTATCAGTAATAGTCCCTTATTTAAAGTCCCAATGCTATGACGCCACCAGTATACACCAGAAAAAGCTAAAGAAGGCGGCACTTCTGTTCGCCCAAGTTCTTCGGACTGCCAGGCACTATGCCTTCGCCAGGCATCGTCCCCTCATCGGTCGGGCGCCTACACTCCAACCCCCGAAGCCCTCAAAGCATCCGACCGGGAAACCCCTGAACCTTTAGGACCCATACCTCTTGATGCCCTAACCCTACACCATAAAGCCCCAAACCATGACGTCGTTTCGATTGAGAGCTGAAGGTTTCGATTTACGACTTAGGGTTCAGCACCGCTGTGGTGGGTACACTGCAGAGTGGCATCGTGCTGTATCCGGGTTCCGCTGCATAGGAAGCGTAGCCTGACCCTACTACATATAGGGGTCCGAATAGCTACTATAGAATCGCAACATAGTAATAGAACAATAGTACACCTCAACACCTGTTCTACTTATTAAGGCTACTACATTACCCCCTAACCGTTCTAACCCCATTCAAAACTCATGCCCGACCAGTGAGCCCTGAATTGTGAATGTATCATACAGTATACACCGAACGTATACAAGTATAGGATCTTGAATAATGTAGGGGCCTAAGTACTTACCTATACTATTTTGGGAGCTCCATGTTATAATTGTAGTATAATGGACCCCAAACCCTATTGAAATTATTAAGGCCCCAATGTTACAGTAGAAGGAAAGGTTCAAGGGGTGTTGATTTTCGTTTGGTTTTGCACGTCCTCTTCACTCAAAGATCCTAAGCCCCTAAATTCCAAACCTTAAACCTTAAGACATTGAAATCTATGCCCTCACCCTAACCTTCTATACCTTGGACCTTAGACTCTGTCTATGTCTGTGTCGGAACCGGAAGGTACCTTTTCAGTGTGATCGGTCGACACACTGCTAGGAGCTCAAAGGCTTGGACGGAGGCACGCGCGATTGCAACGCAAGCGCTTTCCAACAGCATCACGCTGCAGGGGTGTGATTGCGTGCTTTCCCAGCTTAACAGCCCGCTGTTTCAAGAGGACAGACCGGTGGCCCACTACAGGTTTACATCGGTGTGATTGCATTGTTGACCGCGGCTTCGCTTTCTTCTATGAAAATGGCCGAGCGACCATTGGCCCTGTATGGCCGTAGAAAGCTCGGTGCCATGTGGGAAGATGAGCCTTTGAGTTACCCCTCAACAGAGTCGGCGTTGCGCGAGCCGGTCTTTTGGGAACGATATCTCGGACTGCAGAACACGATCGACCTTAGACTCTAAACCCCTAAACCCTAACCTTAACCCCTGAACCCTAGACCCTAAAGCCATAAAGTCTAGAAGCCCCAAAACACCTAAACCCCGAACCGGAGCTCAAAACCCCAAACTCCCTTAAATCCCTTACCAAAACCCCACACCCCACACCGCTAAATCCTAAATTATGGTTTAGAAGGTGTCTTCAAGCCTAGCAACCTTACAGAACCTTGGCAGAGCCCCGTATAGAGCCCCAGAGCCCCAGAGACCCAACGCCGGAGCTCTACATCCCCGAACATCCTAAAATCTCCAGGCCAAAACCCCCCAAAAAATCCTAAAACCTCAAGGCCTTGGAGCGTCAGGCCCCCAAACCCCTAAAACCCCCAAGCTCTTGAACCCTACACTCTAAACCAAGCCCCAAACCCCAAACCCTAAAATCCCTGAGCTCTAGAAGTTTCAGCCCGCGTGAGGCAAGGAACAGCTGCTGTGCAGAGGCTACAGGTTGCAGGACTCAGGGTGAGGTTTTTTCTTGGTGATGTAGGGGACTTACGGGACCTCAATAATTGGAATATGGTTTTGGGTTAATGTAGGGGCCTTATTTACGCATTTGAACAAGGCTTTGGGAGCTCCTTATTCTGATTATAATATACTAGACCTCAAAGCCGTATTCTAATGGTTAAGGGCCCAAATTAGCGTGTTGATAACTGAGGTTTTGCTTTAAGGAATGTCTAGTGACTCGCAGATGTTCCGGGAGCCCTGCATAGACTCGCCAAGAAATCTCGTTTGAAAGGGTTCTGGGTACAATATACTATAACCCTAAACCCTAAACCCCCAAAATAGTATTGGTAATTTCTTAGGCCCCTATATCAAGCGTCAAGCTCTAAATCATGAGACGCCCTTTCAGTTCAACGCCCTGAGCCCAAATGCTAGACCTCCAACCTTTGGGGCTCAGGGATTAGAGCTTTGGGGATTTAGGGTTTAGGGTTTAGGGCTTTGGGTTCAAGGTTTAGGGCTTAGGGTTTCTGAGCTTAGGGTTTAGGGTTTGGGGGTTTAGGGCTTAGGGTTAAGCCCTGAGCTCTCCATTTAGACCCACCTCAAACTCCAAACCCCCGCACGCCTCCAAGCCCGAGCTTGCCTAAGAGGCCTTGGGGGGTCCGACGCTCCAAAGCCCTCAGGAGGTCCTAAATCCCCAAGTAGGTGGCACTTTGGGAAGCTTTGAACTTTACCTTATGGTTCCTATAGAGGTACTTATCTATAGTACTTCTAAGGGCCCCAAATGTATGATCCAGTTAGAAGAAGCCCTAAGCAAAAACAAAACTCATCCAAAAAGCCCAAACCCCAACCCGTCGAAGCCTGACGTCCGAAAGCAAATGAGCTCTGAAACCCCAAAGCCTTAAATGCCGACGCCGTAAACACCCCTAAACCCCAAAACCATAAGACCCTAGGCCCCAAAATCCGAAAGACCCTAGGCCCTAGGGCCTTGGGGGGTTTAGGGTTTAGGGTTCTTCGCGGACAGATTGAAGGACCTGTCACCTGCATCGCTCCGCTCCCTTGCAGCACTCATTGCATTTCGTTCCGTTAGGGTTTTCAGAAGGCTGTGTTTTTTGAAGTTTCGAAGAGGGGTTTTGTGCAAGCACAGGGTGCGTATGTGTGTGTGTGCGTGTGTGAAGGATTTGTTTTGCCTGTTGTAGGGTGATAGGGTTGGAGATTCTGGGCTTACGACAGGTGGTGGCTGCAGGGATTTGGGTTTGGGATTTTTGTTCTGTCTGCTGATGTTTGGAGCCTTCAGTAGCCTCCGCCAACTCTAAACCCTAGCCAAACCCACCACCACAGCACATTTCGGCTCATGAAGTCCCTTCTCGGAGCCATATCGATCCATGTAGACCCCTCGGAAGCCCCTGTGAGAACCTTTGTCGAAATCGGCGAGCCCCTTGCAGAGCCCTAAATGCCTGATGCGGAAGCCTTAAGCCTTTACCGCTACAGCCCGAACGCCTCCACAAACACATCGGAGGCAGCTGCAGCGACCAGGAGCTGCGGAACTTCTGTCGGAAGGTACCGGCTGCCCGTTGTTGGTGATTGTTTCGGGTTGTATAAAGCCCTAAACCGTAAACCTAAAACCTATAAAGGGTCCGAGCCGATCCCTAGTACGTAGGGGCTTTGTAAGGTTTTGTTTCTGGGCTCTGTCTGCTTGGGTTTTTCTGGGGTTTATAAACGGTCTTATTCGGATTTAGGGTTGAGGGGTTGATTTGAATTGGGCTCTATAAAGGGTCCTATGAGGGGTTAGGGTTTAGATATACTATGCCCCAAAGCCTTGTGTAATCAGTAAAGCTCAGTAAAGGCCCCATATTATGGTCTTGATTTGGGCTGGCACACGGCTTCTTCAATTTAGAGATGCTCAGTTTAGGATTCCGCTTATGAGAAGTTTGTTGTTCAGGGCGTATGTTTTTGTTCCGCATCTCCGTATCTCTGAAACTCCCATACGTTTTCAGAGCACCCTAAACCCCGAACCAAAAAGTCTGAGGTAAGAGAGGGTTCAAACAGAGGACCCCTATGTCGTGAGTGCTTTGATTACCCCGACGGGCAGGAGTCCGCGGGAGCAGGGGCTCAACAAAGAAATAACGTCAAAACCTTGATCCCTGAAGTTCATAAACGCCGGAACCGTTAGGATCCTCAAGCCATCCCTAAACCGTAAACTCCTCGGTTGAGGGTTTAGGGTTTAGGGTGTATTCGGGAGACCCCTTAAAGCCTTATGGTGCCTTAATGCCCGAGACCGTATTAAGGGTACATATAGGGAATACAGCAGGACCATAAGCATCTCGGCATTAAGGGCCCATACGCAGGGCCCATGGTTTCGACCCCTACACCCTAAACCCCTAAACTCTGGACACAAAACCCCCAAACCCTGAACCCCAAAACTCTGGACCCAAAACCCCTAAACTTTCTAACCCTAAACCCCTAAACCCCTAAACCCTAATCCCCGAAACTCTGGACCCTAAACCTAAACCCCAAATCCCTAAACTCTGGACCCTAAACCCCTAAACCCCTAAGCCCCTAAACCCCTAAACCCTAAACATTCTAACCCTAAACCCTTAAAGCCTAAACCCGTAAACCCTGGACCCTAAACCCCTGAACCCCTAAGCCCCTACACCCCTAAACCCTAAACCTGTAAACTCTGGACCCTAAACCCCTAAACTCTGGACCCTAACCCCTAAACCCCAAATCTGTAAACTCTGGACCCTAAACCCCTAAGACCCTAAACCCTAAAACCCGTAAACCCTAAACGCCTAAGCCCCTAA
>CAJNDV010030977.1:32686-51378 GCA_905221635.1 Symbiodinium sp. CCMP2456 | reverse complement strand
TATTAAAGGGACCCTAACATTAATTATTATACCTATACCCTATACTATTTTGGGGGTTCCTTATTGTAGTCAATTATAGTCTATTGGGCCACAAAACCCTATTCTAACTGTTAAGGCCCGTACAATAACCGACAACGAGGCTGGGATTTCGTGAACTACCTGGTGCCCTTGGTCGTGTGCATTATCATCTTCGCTGCCTTCCAGGCGCTCTGATGTCTCTCTGGCTTTGCGGCATTTTTGAGTCTCGCAATTTCCGGATTCCAATCGTAAAGCCCGACAATTCGCGAATCCCGAAGCCTGGACCGCGGACACCACCGCAATCCCCAGCGTAGACAGCGAGCAGTACGTCGGAAGGGCACGACCCTTCTGCGTTCACATTGAAGCAGTTCTGTACGAGAGGGATGGATTCCCGAGGATGAGAAAGTCCGCGAATGATCTTTGGGTGAGGAGGTTTCGAAAATCCCATGTCATGGATGTTTGAGGATTCCTCAACCGAAGATCCTAAAATCGAAATCCTACAGATCAGGCAATGGCATATTCTGGGGCAAACCTTCCGGCGATCGTGGTCCTGCTGCTTTTCTACGGCTTGTGCCAGAAGCCACAGCTTTTGGAACCACGGTTTAGGGTTTAGCAGTGTTGTCGGGAAAGTGTTCTTCAAAGGCCCCTCCTGGATGTCCCTTCCTGAATGCGGTGTTGCGCTTTCAAGAACACATCTGCAGACTGGAATCCCTCGTCCTACATCCTACCCTCCTACGCCCTTGCCGATTAAGGAAGCACTATAAGGAATCTTCCGTTCCGGGTTTAATTTCGGGGCCTCAATAGTTTCCTATACTATTCTGGGGGTTCCTTGTTATAAGTATGGTACAATGGCCCCAAAGCCAAATTCTAATTATTAAGGCCCCTACATGAGAGCTTAGGGTTTCTGTCCAGTACCAGAGGTGAAGCCCCAGTAGCAAGGCAGGCCCCATCGAGCCAGCGCCCGCGAAATCCACTGTAGTTCAAAAAGCCCCCTCACAAATCTGCACTGCTGGGTCCTTTGCTTCGGCTTGATTTTATTCTCTTGTGAGTGAAAGTCTGGGGTTTCGGGTCTTCGGTTCAGCATTTGGGGGGCCTATAGGGTGCTCACGGTTTCGAGCATGCGGGAGTTCGCAGCGAAGCAAACACAGAACATGACAAAGTTTCGAGCCTTGAGCAATCACCCGTCAGCCCCTTGTCTCCCACGAGCCTCTAACAGAAAGACTGTGGCTGCAGCAGTGGTTCCCAGCTCCGTGCAAAGAACGGCCCCTGTCTCAAACCCTTGCAGCATCGCAGTTGATCAATTATATAGAAGCTTGATGAATTACTACTATTGCTTCAGGGTTCCTGATTGTAAGTATAGAATAATATGCCTTAGGGTTCCTCGCTCAAAAGGCATGACCCCACTGATGTACTGTGCGGAGCCTCTGTGGCTGGGCCGCATTTTTGAACGTTGGCCGCGTTCAAGGGGCACAGAGCACCGCGATGCTGTTTCCGCTATAATTGTGCGGGGGCGCGTGTCTGTGTGTCTCTAATTTATTCGGAGTCCCTGTTGCACTGTCCACTGTTGTGAGTGTCTGATTTGGAAGGAGTGTTGGGAGGTTGTTTCGCGGCTGAGGGTTCTTGAAAAATAGCGGTTTCGCTAGACGATGTCCCTGGAACAATCATCTTATTATGCAGGGGTCTATATCAGGGTCCCCTACCTCTGAAACTCTTAATACTTATGGGGGCCGCAGGAATCACCAATACTACTTTGGTGGTTCCTTGTTGTAATTGTAGTACAATATACTTCAAAACCCTATTCTAATTATAAAGGCCCCTACATTACTTCCTTGCTGCAGGGGGTGCCTTGCCACCGTTACCTCCTCGAGCACCCAGCGACCCAAGCAAGAACTTCGTAGCACGATCTTCCCGAGTCGTGCATCAACATGATTAGCTTGCAGTATCGTCTTGGTAATGTAGACCCCTGATCATAGACCACCTTTCTTTAAGTGCGCTCAGAATGTCGATCCTTCTTATAATCCTTTGTTAAGCTAGGGTTCTAACTCTACTAGGGCTCTGCTCTCGATCTCACTGAGAGTTGAGGGCTCGGGTTGCGAACCCTTTCAAAGAAGCTCGGATAGTTGGTAATGCTGTTCCCCAAAGGTTGCGCTGTTTAGGGTAGTAGAATTCATAAAATGTATGCCCCCAAAGCCTGTTCTCATGATCAAGGCCCCTTGAGTCATAGTGTTTTGAGAGGAGTGGTGGCAACCGCTGCTAGCATTTACATCCTGTTTTTGTTGATGACGGGAGGTCGCTTTCAGAAAATACTTCTTGAACAATAGTATTTGTCGCTACACCCTACACCCTAAACCCTAAACCCATGGTAGGTCCATGCATCGAAGGTTCGCAGTGCCTTCGACGGCCTACGTGACCTTGATCTGCGCCCGGATCCCAGAAAGCGTTGATGCGCCGGATTGGGGGTTGAGATTTAGGGTTTAGGCCTTAGGGTTTATAGGGTTTAGGGGAGCACCTCCATTTTTACGCTTGAAGCGGGGCAATAAAGTGCTTTTTACAAGCGAAGCGGGTTTCAGACGAACTGCGACCGTCAGGGGACTCTGAGCAACTACAAACTCCGGAATCCCGAGAGGAATTTCTCCAAGGTTGTATAGAACACGGTGGCTCGGAAGATTTGTGGCTTCAGTGTATTTTGTCTTCTCATCTCGCCACAGAAACGCTCATCCCAGATCTGCCAGCCTGTGTATAAGGCATCAGGGGGGACACAGTAAGTAGGCTTGAGATTTCCGCAATGAAAGTTATCCGCATTCCTACGTGCCTTCAAAAACTCCCTAAACCCTAAACCCTGAACCCGAACTTGCGTGGCGCTCCAGTTGAATATTTTCACTGGCACGATTTCGACGCTGGCGATCCTCACTCTGGAGCCCGGCCCTCGGCTTCTCAAGAGCCGCAGCTTACGCATCACAGGTGCATTCATGAAGATGCTGTTGGTGATGATTCGATGGTGATGGTGATGATGATGATGATGATGATGATGGAGTTTAGGGTTAGGGCTTCGGGGCCATGGAGTCGTTCCAGCTATGCTGGGGCAGCACCCCGGATACCCCAAAGATGGTAACAGATCAAGCGAAGTTAATCCAGGAATGTAGCTCACATATCACCTACATCGTAAACCCCAAAACCGCCCAACCCCAAACCCTAAACCTTAAACCCTAAACCCCAAACCCTAAACCTCAAACCCAAAACCCTAAACCCTAAAGCCCCAAACCCCAACCCCCAAACCCCAAACCCCGAATGTGATGCATCCTCAGGCAATTTGTCGAAGAACTCCCTACGCTCGCGCTCGGGCTCCCGAAGGGGCTGGGAGAGCTCTAGGGGTTTAGGGTTTTGGGGTTTGGGGTTTAGGGGTTTAGGGTTTGGGGGTTTGGGGGTTTGGGGTTTAGGGTTTGGGGTTTTTTAGGTTTGGGGTTTAGGGCTTGGGGTTTAGGGTTTACGGATTGGGGTTTGGGGTTTAGGGTTTGGGGCGAGAGCTCCAACCCAAAAATATTCAAAAACGAAATATAGGGGCCTAAACTATCCTGTGGGGTTCCTTCTTGTAACTGTAAGTATTGCACAAGATACCCCAACATCTTTATTCCAATTATGAAGGTCCCTATGCTTGAAGCCTTGGAGATTGGTAGCATATGGTGCTCTAGAAGGCTATTGCATGCGCATTTCTATCCCTTGAGATAGGGCAAACATGGGAAACCGAATGAATAGTAGTTACATCCCCTTAGTCCTTATACAATATTATATAGTGTTGACTCTGTGCTGCATAGCGTTTAGATTCGCATAAGGATCGTAGAAGCGCCATATTACGGGGTTTGGGATTTAGGGTCTATGTAGGGTTTTCGTATAAGGATTCTAGAAGCGTGATATTACAGGAGTTTGGGATTCGCCACGAAGTACAGACCCGACTTTCGGGTACCCTTTGGAGACATAGTTACTTGTAACTCCACTTGAGGTACTTTTTCAACCTTTCTTATTACGTCCCAGGATATCCAAGTAGATGGTAGTAACCTAAACCCAGAGAGCCCGATATCCCTTAATTAAGGAATATAGCTTAAATCATAATATGAAGCCCCTTATAGTTTAAGGTATAATCCTTAATTAAGGGGTATTGGGCTCTCTGGGAAGTTGTATTCCTTCCAAGCCCCGATGAAACCCCGGCCACCCCGACGACTCCTTCATTAGGGCACACTGGGCTCTCTGGATTCATGGAGAACCGAAGTCGAGAAAGCCAGAAAGCAGCAGAGAAGAAACAAAAAGGGGTGCTTAAGAGTTAGAACAGCGTTTTCAGCGTTTTAGGGTTTAGGGGTTTAGGGTTTAGGGTTTTGGGGGTACTACACATATTATAACCAGTCATTGCTCCTACAGGAAAAAACCCTAAACCCTAAACCATATAATCTTCTTCCTGTTCGGCTCTCGGAGGGGGCATTATGCGATAATCAAAATAAGGAACACCCGAAGAGGGAGCTTGAAATCCTTTCAGCTCGCAAAGCGCTCGGAGAACGGGCCTGATTAGTGGAACAGGGGCTACTTACAGGGTTTTGTAACGGCCTTTGGGTGTTTATGGGGCCTTTAAACCCTAAACCCAAGTATGCGGCGGTTAGACCGAACAAGTTCCCGGCGCTCGTGAAGCTCAAATACGCAGGTTCATCTAATGTGTAGGGCTTTGGGCTCTTAGAGTCTTAGAGCCTTGAGGGTGTTTTTGTCGGTGTTTGAGCACCCAGAAGCCTAGACTGCCTAATGTAGGGGTCTAAATAATTACCTATACTTTTTTNNATTATTAAGGCCCCTACATTAGACCCAGGCCGATCCTGGATTTTGGTCAGACGATCTTCCCTTGGGACCGGCCCCTGGGAAAGTTCGCTGTTCCAGGGATTTGCGGAGGGTTCGGCCCGAGATGCCAAACGCCCGCCTTGGATAGGGTGAAAGTGAAGGGTTTCGGGCTAGGGAGGGTTGTTCTCAGAAGAGGCTAGGGGTGTTGGCAAGTTGGCAATGGGTACTTCCGGTTTCGGGCAGGGGCCTCGTGGTGAGCGTTCCTGCCTCACAGTCCTATATTCAAAGTCTTTGCAGGGAACCAACTACATCCTGTGCGCTGCGAAACCTTGATTACAACCCCTGCAAAGCGCATGTGAAAGCCTGTTTACCACGGTATAAATCCGTAAATCCTCAGCCACTGCGGAACCGTTACTACAAACCCGACAAAGTTTGCATACAACTCGTTTACCCTTCAACACTCCTGAAAAAAAGTACTCCTCTAACACCAGTATAAATCTTTGATCATCATCCTGTAAGATTGTATAGAAACCCTAAACCCTAAACCACGTAAAAAGCGGAAAGAGACATGGATAGCTCCATTCAAATCTAGCGGAGCCCAGACCTTGCCGAATTACTGCCTCGGCTCGGTGCCCAGCGACGGGGCGTGGCCGCTGTTGAGCGGGGGGGGGGAGGGGGAACCTTGCTTTGCGGTGGGTCCGTACATTAAAGGCGCTGGCAGTTAGAGTCATATTGGAGTTACCTCTTATGAGAAGACCATGTCATAAACACCTGCATGGTGGACATTTAGGGTTCAGGGTTTAGGGTTTAGGGTTTACAACTGAAGCGAAGTTCTTTGACAAGGAGCGAGCACTTGGAACCGGAACGCGCAGACCGGAGCAGACTTCCAAAAGAGCTAACTCTCGGCACATGTCGTCTTCAGCCCCGACACCTCGAAAGCCCCAGAAGTTGCGAACCTTTGAACCCGAAAGGCAAGGAGACCTATACCCTGAACCCTAAACTGAACCCTAAACCCTAAACCTGAACCCCTGCCCTGATTCAATAAGCAAAAAAACGCCCCCCCAGGTCTTCAAGCCCACGAAAACGTCCGTAAAGACTCCACAGGATGTTGGGGACTTCTCTGACTCGTTGCCCTTATAGGAGTAGCCTAGAACACACTCTCTTGGGTACACCAGAACAAATGCTAGCAAGAGACTCCCCAATGTCATCCTAACAAGTAAACCCTGAACCCCTAAACCCTAGAGGGCTAAACCTGACTCCAAACCCTTAGACCCCAAACTCTAAACCCTAGACCCTAAACCCTAAATCCTAAACCCTAGACCCGAAACCCTAAATCCTAAACCCGAGACCCTAAACCCTAAACCCTAGACCCGGCTGAGACATGCTCAGGTCGTGCTTTGCTGGACATCGCAATAAACCACTATGCCAACTTCGCCTACGAGGAGTTTGGGGTCCGACCCCGATCCGAACCGGCTTTCAGGGTTTATGGTTTAGGGTTTGGGTTTAGGGTTTAGGGTTTAGGGTTTAAGGTTTAGGGTTTAGGGGGTTTTAGGGCTTTGCAAGGTTGAAGACTTTTGTGCTATTGGGGCATTTAGGGATGTATACTCGGGAATTGCAGGGGTTTGTATTAGGGAATTGGGGGTTTCAGGGTGCTTCACGGATTGAAGCTTTAGGTGCAGGAGTTGAGGGTTATGGGGATTTGGGGTTGGTTATTGTTGCTGTGATTGTTATTGTTGCGAGTGTTTCTTGTTATTGATATGATTATGAGCATTCGTTTTTATCTACTCCGAAGAGTCTTGTCTGGGCCGACTTGAGTCGTTATCACATTCTATGCAGTAGCACTTATAACCAGCAGCAGAGGGCTTAGACGTATTGCACATGACTAACGCACAGAACTAGCAGTCATTAGCATTAGTATTACGATTATTCTTGTAATTGTTATAAACCCTGAACCCTAAACCCGCCGCAGGCTAAAAGTGCTGAAGCCCCCTAAACCCTAAACCCTAAACCGACCCTAAACCCTAAACCCTAAATCCTAAACCCTAAACCCTAAGCCAGTGGGCCGTGATTCTGAATCCGAAGCTCTCAGCTCCACTTGAAGCGAAGCATCATTTCACGGTCCGCTTTGTAGCCCTTACGAAGAAGTATAATATAGGGAGGGGCCTTAATAATTAGAATAGGGTTTGGGGAATACTACATCATAACTATTCTAAGGATGCCCTTAACCCCTGTTCTAATTATCAAGGCCCCTACATTATCATATATTGTTATCGATATTATTATGTATTATCATGAAAGGTCTAGTAGTCGTCGTCATCTTCGTCGTCGTAGTAGTAGGAGGAGGAGTAGTATTTCTATTGTCATTCTCATTGTTGCTATCATTCAGTCTGAAGAGCCGTCAACTGTTTCTGAGGTCTGCGTCCACGAGCAGGGGAGGGTCTGCTTCAGAGACCCACTCCGATGCTTCGCTGCACGTACCACTTGGGGCCTGCATAGTGCGTCATACTGTTCCTTTGCGCTCCGTCGTCTATTTATTTAGGGCTTAGGGTTTAGGGTTTAGGGCTTACTGCACTTATTTATAGAACCCCAAAAAAACACAACCATTCCGTCACTAAGGCACCCCCTGAAAACAAATCCTCAAAAAGCCATACGCCATTGTTCAAAGTAGTATTCGAAAACCATACCCTAAACCCCGCCCCAGACCCTAAACCCTAAAGTCAAAAAGCCATAAGCCAGTGTTCAAATTAGCATTTCAAAGCCCATCCCCAAGCGAGACTCCCGGAGCTGCCTAGATCCCTACAGGGTTTCGGCTTTAGGGCTTTAGGGTTTTTGGCTTTAGGGTTTAGGGTTTTTATAGGGTTTAGGGCTTTGGCTTTAGGGTTTTTATAGGGTTTGGGGTTTAGGGTTTTAGGGTTTTGCAGGGGGTAGGGCTTAGGCTTTAGGGTTTTAGGGTTTTTTTTGTAGGGTTCAGGGCTTAGGGTTTGGGGTTTAGGACCCTACTACTACCTATACACCGTAAGTAAGGAAAATACCGTAAACTGCAAGGGGCTTCATGTTATGATTGAAGCTAAACTGCATAGTTACGGGGTATCGGGCTCCTGGGTACTACTACATTGAGGGTTCAGGAGCCCTACACCCTCAAGGGTCTAAACTGCAAGGATTTCGGGTGGAGGGTTTAGGAACTCAGGAACTCCAAAGCCTATAACTCGAGTTCAGGGTCTAGGAACCTTCAACTGCGTATTTTGGGGCTTAGGTTGACCGACATGTCTGGTACTCCCGCGGATCTGGGATTCGAAGCCACAGGTTTTCAGGGTTTTGGGGTTTAGGGTTTGCGGAGTTTTGGGTTTAGGGTTTCGGGGTTTTTAGGGTTTGGGGAATTGGACTGGGGTCACCGGGTTGCAAAAATCAAGGCTGATAACCGCTATACACGCCAGGCGGAAATATTCCTATGTCTCGTCGGATTCTTACGATCGGTTTGGAAGTCGGCAGAGCAAGGACATGCAGTAAATAATGTAGAACATATATTATTCCTTAGGTTCCTTATTCTACTTATGCTATAGATGAGCCCAACACCCTGTTGTACTTGTTAGGCTCCTCCATTACTGGTACTGAGAGTCGTGTTCACGGCCACTTGAACTAAGCTCCCGGGCAAGAACCCAGATTTCGCAAAGCAACACCGGAAGTCCTGAAGAGATTCGATTCGGGGCGTGACAAATTACAATTACCCTTCTGGGAGTTCCTTGCTATAGTTTTCGTATACTAATAAACCCCACTATATTACCCATACTGCGAAGACACCCAAAGCCTCTTGCAACAGGAATACTGTAGGGGCCTGCATAATTACCCATACCATTTTGGGAGGTTATAAGTCGCTCAATTCCCTTAATTGGGGTTATAAGTATAGTTACCCTAATTATAACCCTACTTACTAAGTCCCATGATCCTCCTAAACCCTAAACCCTAAACCCTAAACCCTAAACCCTAAACCCTAAACCCTACTTACTAAGTCCCATGATCCTTTAAGTAAGCCCCAAACCCAGACTGGGACGTTGCCGGGCATTACATTTTCAACTTGGTGCTCATGGCCGCGATCTCAGATCAACGAGAGCAAAACTTGCGCGAGCCCAACTTTTGCGGTTCAGGGGTCCACCTGACCGGTTTAGGATTTAGGGGTTTCGGGGCTTAGGGTTTGGGTTTAGGGCTTTGTAAACTGTAAAGCCAAAAGAGGGGGAAGGGGGGTTCTGAAAACGAGGGAGCCTAGTATTTACCCTAAATTACGAGCCCGGTTATAAGGACCCCAAACTAAAATGCCCCAAACTGCACGATGTGGCATGTGGGTATTCTGCGATCGGAAGATTTCCGGCAAAGTCCGGGCTTCAAGGCGTCGGAAATTGGAAACTACCCTAAACCCTAAACCGGGGCTGGCTCCCGAAACCTCGTCTTCCGGGCGGTGTAATCCAGAAACTGCTTGAAGCCTCAGGGTTCTCTTTAAAATAGTTTTTGATGATGATTTTGGATGATGGGTCTAAGGGCATTTAAGTCGAAGGCTCAGGCATGGTTTTCAACACGGCTATAGGTCCTTTGGTGGGGGAATAAGCAGCTCGAACAAGGTCCCCCATAGTAAGTCCAGGTAGTGTCCCAGGAGTTTCACAGACGCCTGGAAAACTCGGTGAGAACCGCCTCTGCTGCTACATTACCATAATGAGCATGACTTGTTGAGACGAACGTCCGCTTCACAGTTGGAGCTGATGTGAGCACTTGTTGCTACTTGTTGTTCATGCGGCGTGTCATTGCGGGTTACTGCCAGTGGCTGCTGCTCAGTTCCGACAAGAACGCAGAACCGAGCAACATGCGCCGCTCCTAAGAATCCACAGCCAGTGCCCACCTAGGAGCATCTCGTCGACAGAAGCCCAAGAAGTAAAGGGGACCTATGCCTGTTTCAAATCTTGAGTTTGTGTTCCGGTATCTAAGGAATCTGGCATCAGATTGAGACTGAAGCCCTAAACCCTAAACCCTGAGCTCATGTGCTCTACCGCCTTGTTTCGGGAGGGCTGACCACCTGAGACCTGATGCAGTAGGTCAATGCTGTAGAACCCAGCTTAAATTTGTTTGCAATATAGGGGGCCTTAATAATTAGAATAGGGTTTGGGGTTCATTATATTATAATCATAACAAGGAGCCCCCAAAACCCTATTCTAATTACGAAGGCACCTACATGATGTAGAAATGGAGGGCCTGAGAGTCGGGCGCCACCCCAAGGCCCCCGCGTGGTTCTTGCTGTGAGGGCCTCAGCGTCGAAGGGCCAGGGCGAGAACTCAAAGACTTCCGTCCGGACGTTCAGCCTTTCGTGAGACTCTCGTTAGGGCTTAGGGTTTAGGGTTTAGGGTTTATTGGACGGCTTCGAGTTAAGGTTTTGGGGTTGATTTTCGGTGAGGGGACAGGAAGCGAGATTTGGCGAACCCGCCTCAGAACAGCAAACCTTTGCAGACGAAAGTAGGCCCGCAGTCCGTAAAGTCACAATTCCCGCTCAAGACCCTAAACCCTAAACCTAAACCCTAAACCCTAAGCCCTTAAATCTCCGACCTGCAGAGAGGTGCTGACACAGCTGAAGGCGCTTGCGCGACCACATACCCAGACCCCCAAAAGGTTTAGGGTTTAGGGTTTAGGATCTAAAAAATAGATCCCCTAAGGGAGTTCCTATAAAGTACCCTTTAGTAGTTAGGGTCCCTTAAGGGAGTTCCTATAAAGTACCCTTTAGTAGTTAGGGTCCCTAATTAGGGGACTTTTTTTTTTAGATCCTTCTGGGGGTCTGGGTAAAGTCAGCAAACCGTTTAGAACGTGTTGAAGGCCTTGTCCTACCCTAGAACACCCTATTCAGCCTTAGTGAGCCCTGGTGAATACCGAAGCTACTTAAAGGATCATGGGACTAAGTAAGTAGGGTTATAACTAGGGTAACTATACTCCCAATTAAGGGACTTCTAACCTTACTTACTAAGTCCCATGATCCTCCAAGTAGAACCAGTCGCATCACCTTGATGCCGCTTTCCCAGGCGCCTCCTCATCGAGTGGGGCTGCTTTCTTCGGGGCTTTAAAGCCAGGCGCGGAGGTTACGGGTAAATAGGTTTGAAGCAGGCCGAGTCTTACTACCAAGGCATGGATCGTCTCTTCCCTTTTTTAAGGAGCTCCACTGTTGTCTGTTTTACGAGCGACATGTACGTACATGCATACGTTCTAACCTACTTACCTACGTACATACATGCATATATATATATATATACATATATATATATATATATATATACATACCTGCTGTGTCGTGGTATCATCGGTCAATTTCCTCATTCAGATCGCAATGGCCCATGTAGAGAAGAACCCATCTCTTCGACGTACGGGGAATCAGGGACGCCAGTTGTAGAAGACTTTGAGTTTGTTCATGGTCTGTTCCTGTGTGTCTTGTGGTTTGTTTCGCATTCTACTTGGATATGCCCCAAGATGACACTAAAGTGCTGCGCACCTCCTAACGGGAATGGAGATGTCTTGCGTTCCTTTTCTGCGGACCCACGCATGACGGGAGCATCGATTCCCTTCGCGGAGCCTTTGTGGGTGTGAACTCCTCGAAAGGTAGGGTCTTCGCACTTGAAACCCTGGGCCCTAAACGGTTAATCGTCCCGTGGTGTAGGGTCAAGGGAGGGAGCGCGAGAGGAGCTTCTAGTGATAATCATAGGTCCGCCGGGGGATGTTCGAAAGAAGCTGAAAGGTCACGCAGGTTTCTGACTGTTACCAAAAAACGCCTAAACTGCTGGCTCCACGTTGGCGTTGGCGTTACCGCTCCAACCGCTTGACCACTTGACCGCGATTCATGCCTCTCCGTTTGGAACGACAGCATGGTATGATCTGTCCTCTTCTGTAGTAGTACCAATTGTTTGGAACACATGAACCCGAAATCCAAAAACCCAGGCCCTTAACTCAGCACGTCTCCCAACAGAAAAGAGCGCCGGCTAGAAACGCTGCTTGTGGGCTTAAGCCTTTAACATTTAACCTCAGGCAGTTGCAAGCCTATGCTTAAAGCGACCATATAAATCCTAAACTTGTCCCTGAACCCCTGACCCCCTAAGGCCGAAAGCCCTAATGTAGGGGCCTAAATAATTACCAATACTATTTTGGGAGCTCCTTCTTGTAATCATATAGTATAATTGGCCCCAAACCCCTAAACCCTAAACCCTATTCTAATTATCAAGGCCCCTAAACCCTAAACCCTAAACCGTATTCTAATTATCAAGGCCCCTAAACCCTAAACCCAATTATCAAGGCCCCTAAACCCTAAACCCTAAACCCCATTCCAATTATCAAGGCCCCTATATTAACCCCCAGGCGACTGGCTCGAATTCTGCAGAGCGCGCGCCCGGGACAGGAAGGGCCCCAGATGGAGGATGAGGCCCTAGGGTTTAGGGTTTAGGGTTTAGGGTTTAGGGTTTAGGGTTTAGGGTTTAGGGGTTTAGGGTTTAGGGTTTAGGGTTTAGGGTTTAGGGTTTTAGGGTTTAGGGATGAGGCCCTCAGAAGCAGCGCCTCATTGAGGATTCCTCATAAAACAGGGTTTAGGGTTTAGGGTGTAGGGTTCAGGGTGTAGGGTTTAGGGTTTAGGATTTAGGATTTAGGGTTTAGGGTGTAGGGTTTTGGGCCATCCTTCCCTAAACCCTACGCCCTAAACCCCAGGGATCTAACTTCGGGGCCCTGAGTTCCAACTTTCTAGAGGGTTCGATTTCGTAGAGTCGCCGTGTGAAGAGGGTGCCGATGACTTGTCTTCTGTGCTTGTTCTGAGGCTTCTACCCATAGGCCCCAGAGTAGTTCCTTTTTGGGATTACCCGATAGGATTCTACATATGAACCCAAAAAAGGAACTACTATGGGGCCTATGGGTATAGGTTTTACAGTAATCCTGCGCTTTTTCTTTGGTGTTTTGTAGTGGGAGACAGGGGCTCTTGATTCTTAGCGCAGGCCTTCGTTAGAGGTCTGGTCTGCATTTGGTGAGACCAGCAACTATGTCCTGATTCATTCGGGAGTCAACATCGGCTCGGCCCTAACCCCTGAAACCTCTAATCTAGGGGCCTCAGTAATTACCTACTTTTTGTTTTTTGTATTTTTTTTTTTGGGGGGGGGGTCCTTATTATACTTATAGTATAATGGGCCCCAAACCCTATTCTAATTATTAAGGCCCCTACATGAAGCCGGACGTGCACTTGCTTCCGCAGGCTGTAGCTTCTCCAGTGGTTGATACAGTACTTTGCGGCTTTAGTAATATGTCCCCCTTGTAGGTATGTGTTTACATGTACTCCGAAGCCTTGCTCTGGTCATTAAGGCGCCCGTGTTCGATAGTTTTTTTACGAAGCAATCGAGTGGTATCCAAACTAGGCCCCGGATCTGCGCGTCTGGCTATGGATCCCATGTTCAGGATGTAGGATTCAGATCCGAGGATTCCGAGCGATTGGAAAAGTCTCCGGCCCCCCGAAATTTAACACGGACATTGCTATAGGATGTGATGCTCTTGTGTCATGTTTAGTCTAGGCCACGGCCGCATCATCATCTAACACCATTGCTGCAAAGCCGCAGTCTATGCTTTTGGCAGCTTGGTACCGAGCTTGACCCCACCCTACTACGCCCTACTTGCCCTAAACCCTAAACCCTAAACTCTACTCCCTAAGCCCTAAACCCTAAACCCTAATTGCCCGCTGCCCTTTGAGAACATCCTCCGCCTGTCGACTGCCAGGCTGTCTTGGCTGAGCGCTCTCGAGTGCAGTCCTCCGTGCGCTCGGCTAAGGCGAGGGGTTTAGGGTTTAGGGTTTAGTTTAGGGTTTAGGGTTTAGTTTCGGGTGTAGGGTTTAGGGAACATGATTATTACTTGCTTCTTTACCCATAGGCCCCATAGTAGTTCCTTTTTGGGATTACCTTATAGGATTCTAAATATGAACCCCAAAAAGGAACTACTATGGGGCCTATGGGTAAAGACATGGTGATTACTGTATTCTGTTGTTCCTTAGGGCCTGAGTAGGTAGCCTTTAACGTTTTTGGGGCTTCTATAACCCTACTTCAATTCAAGGTTAACCTTTTTTGGCCTAGGGTACTCAGCCCCTGAGATTCTGATCTTATATTATGTGTTATGATATTAATACTATGGTTGCAAAAGGGTGGATTTTTTCATCAAACTATGGATGAGGTTGGGATCTTGAAGAGGCTTATAAGGGCTCTACAGTGTCACCTTGGATGTAGACAAGGGCCAGTGCTAGCGTGGATGTAGAGAAGGGCCTGGGCATGTGTTTGTTGGGTAGCGTCTTATGTCCTACCCCTAAACCCTAAACCCTAAACGAAGGCGACTGCTCTGCAGCTTAGTGGACATATTCCGCCCGAATTTTCGGTGTCATATGCCAGATTGACTCGTCGAAGCCTAGAGCTCGTGGGAAGAACCCAGGTATCCTTAGCAGGGCTTAGGGTTTAGAGAGCAGGGTCAGGCGAGACTTTTGTGTAACAGCCGGCGTGATCCGGGTGGTCTGGCTGAGCGAGTCCTTTTAGAGAGATTGTAGAGTTGCGGAACATCCCTTTTCATTCCGGGGATCCTCACGTTTGCTTCTGGCCGAAAATCTCCAAAATAGTCGAAGATCCTCATGAAACGGGGTGATCCGGAATGTCAGCTCCGGTACTATGGCAAGAATGACGGCATTCTTGCTGAGGGCAACCGCATCGCCTAAAGAAAAGAAACCCAACCCACACACTGCCAAAACCGAAATCGAGACCCTTCTCATTCTGTGTCGCCAGTGTCCGGTGACTGTCCTTTCCTCTTTCCTGGCGCGTGCGGCTAAAGGAATTTCGAAGGTGGTTTGAGTACTGGGCGAGATAATGAAAATAGGGTTTTGGGTTGCATCATAGTGTATTTATACAAGGAACCCCAGAAACAGCATTGTCAAACTGTCAGCCCCCGCAACTACCTGCTAAAACCCTTCGACGGCCTTTGGAAATGCTGTTCCTGGTGACTGGAGGCGGGGCTGGGGGACAGCTTGGTCATCGACAACTTGGAGAAGTGTTCCGCGGATGAGCTTAAGGTCAGGTTCTGAAGGTAGTCTTGCGCTTTTAATTTTGATGCCTCATACCCTAAACTCGAAAAAAGGAATTCTAAAACCCAAACCGAACTCTAAGCGAAGAGCATACTTGCCCTACCTGGCTCGCACCTGCGCTCCCGCCTCGAAAGCACACCCCCTGTGCTCGTTTGAAACGAAGCCCCACTTAAGGGATCAGAAGGAATTTGCAAGCAGGGTTCTAAGTTGGGTAACTACACTAGACTGAGCTACGACCGCAATCAAGGACATATAGCTCTACGGCCTAAACCCTAAAGCCCTAAACCCTAAAACCCTAAAACCCATAAGAACCCTAAACCCTGAGCCATTAAGGCCCCTTAGAGCCGTGGCATCAGACTTTGGACTTAGGTTCGAGGACCTGGGGGCAGGGGCTGAGGGCTTAAGGTTTAGGGATTAGGGATTAGGGGTTAGGGTTTGGGGTTTAGGGGCTTTGTCAAGTATGAGAAGTTTCGGGGCCTGCGCCACGGACCCCTTGATACTTAGAATGGGGGCTTTGGGAGATGTTCGAGTATAGGGTTTAGGGTTTAGGGCATAGTTGCAATAAGGAGCCCTGAGGAAGCGTCTTCCTTTCGTGCCCCGCCCTTGCGGAGGAACCTGGAGGTCAGAGCCCGAAATCCTACTTAAAGGATCATGAGACTTAGTATGTAGGGTTATAATTAGGGTAACTATACTTATAACCCCAATTAGGGGACTTATAACCTTACTTACTAAGTCCCCTGATCCTCCAAGTAGGCACCCTGAACCCCTTGACTTCCGAAGCCCGAACAGCAAGAATCCCTCACCCAAAATCTCCCGCAATCCTACGGAAATCCTAGGTGTAATGGGCCCCAATGATCCCGTTGTAGTTGCTTGTTATGACTAGAGTAGACTGGGCCCCGGAACCCTATTCCAATTCTCAAGGCCCCGATATGAACCTTGAGCCCGATCCTCGACTTTTGGATGGGGTTTAGGGTTTAGAGTTTAGGTTTAGGTTTAGGGTTTAGGGTTTAGGTTTAAGGTTTAGGGTTTTGGGTCTCTTCAGGAGTCCTCTTCCATGCTCATCACATTATCTCAGGGTGTTTCGGGTCTAATATATAGGGGCCTATGTTGGGGGGCTCCGTAGTAGAGCTATAGCTTAATATACCCCCAAACCCTTTTCGAATTATTGAGGCCTATATTAGGGTTGTACTGCTGGCTTTGGGTTGAAAGAGGCCTCGTCGACTTCTGATTCCCCGGCCCGCGTGAGAGTCCCAAGCAAGGGGTCCTCGCCTCGCTGATTGAACCTTATCCCAGACCACCGGGAGGATCTAAAAAGTAGATCCCCAGATTTGGGACCCTAACTACTAAAGGGAACTTTAGAGGAACCCCATTGGGGGATCTACTTTTTAGATCCTTCCGGTGGTCTGGGATAGCGCTTCGCAGAGACTCCCAACACCCCTTCAAACAGGGAATATTCCACAGGGTTTAGGGTTGAGGGTTGACGGTTTAGGGCTTAAGGAAGCCTTGCAATTGGGGTTTAGGGATTTAGGGTTTAGGGAGTCTTCCTCAACTACTCATCAGCCCAGGCTTCGCGCGCACCTCTTGCCTACGGAACGCAGGTGGCGGACTCTAGCCATCGAAGGGTTTAGGGGTACAACATTACGGCTGTTAGTCTCAGGGTTGTAAGAATGGGTAGTAAGAGAATAGTAGTTGCCATCGGGGTAGTGCGAAGTGTTGCTTCCGCTGCTATATCCTCTACATCTACATTCATCTGTAGAACTGGTAGTTGACAACTTGTAATACCACTTATCACAATCCGAAACGCTACTACTCTGCTGCTGCTCCCACCGGAAGTCTAGTATGGGGGTCGGAATAAGTAACTAGCAGTAGGATCGTATCCCCTTATAAAGTCCGTCTAGATTTAAACTACAATGAAATCCCAAAGCCCTCTTCTGATTATCGAGGCCCCTACATCCAACCCTCAACCCTATAACACTACGTGTGTTGAGCACATCCACAGAATGTCTGTAGCGGAGGGACTTATACTATGGATTCCAAGGACCTCATCGAAGCTATCTAAGTTTGCAGTAGCAGGGGGCAATAAGGATACCAAAAGAGCTACTAAGTATTGTACTAGTAGAGCTAGTACGTGGTTATACTCGTACTAGAAAAGTTACCATTCGGATACTTGCTTCAGGAGTGGATTCAGAAGCTCAACCCCAGGCCCAAGCCCGATGCCTGACGTATCCTAGAGACTCCCAAACCCCGTAACTTGAGGAATATACCTTAAACTACGGGGGTGCTCCACCTCATGATGTTTAGGCATATTCTCTACTTCAGGAGTTTCGGAGTCTCTAAATTCCCAACTCGACACTTCAAGGAGCCCAAAGTACCCAAAACCCTGCAGCCACTGCCCCTGTCGTGACAGTGACCCACCGAGCCGTCCGCGGCATCAGCGTCGGTCTGGGCCACAGCTTCGGGAGCTGAGGGATGCGACGTAACTTTGCAGGGGTTTGTGAATGTGGGCTTGTATAAGGGCTGTCTATAATATATACGAGCCTTAATAATTACCTAAATATTTTGCGGGTTCTGATCCAAGAAGTCTTGGGAATCCAGATTTACGGTTTCGGAAGTTTTGCATCTCAGATGTTGCATTTAGACAGGTATGAGACTGCTCTGTTCCCTTTGGCTTTCCAAAGGCATGTGACAAACCAGACGTGGAGAAGGGGGCAAGGGCGGGGCACGCATTTGCGAGCAACTGGCTGTTTCGGAGCTAGAAATCCCCAATTCCAGAACTCCAGTTTTGATGACAGAGACTCGGGAACAGACAGATGCCTCCTGCACCAGGGTTCAGAGTTTAGGGTTTAGGGGGGTTAAGCATAGGGCCTTCAATAATGGAATAGGGTTTTGGGGACTCAAGATCCTTTAATGTTCGAATGGAGAGATAGGTATACAGTATGAAGGTTCTAAGCGTTTTAGTTGACATGGATCTCCGAATTAAATTTGCAGCCACTAAGAATCGTAAAGGCCCCTGTTTCTCTTCTGAAACACCCATACCCGGCATCGGGACTGACTCGACTATAGATGGAGGCTCATCTCAACCAGGGACCGGGTCTGTCCATATGCCCAACATTAGTTCATGATTGTTTTGTCTAGGAATCTGGGCATTAAACCTCTGGCAAGTCCATTCAGGGACTCTTGTGATATCGGATAACACACCCCAGAGTTGCTACGTCAAGTTCTTCGAGGAAGCAGCGGTTAAAATCTCCCCCTGACCCTAATCCCGAAGCCCTAATCCCTCTAATCAAACCCTAATAACACTAAACCCTACACCCTAAACCTAAAAACCCTAAACCCTAAACCCTAAAAGCCCTAAACCTTAAACCGTAGCCCCCTAAAGCGCTGCTTTGCTCTCGCCCGATGCTCAAGCGATGCCGCCTCCCCAACCTCGTAGGAAACTTAAAGAATGCAGACAAAGGCACACGTCCTCATGGCCGGAAATCCCTAACACCCATAATATAGAGGCCTAAGTAACTAGCAATACGATTTGGGGGGTTCTTTATTGTATTTATAGTAGAATGGGCCCCAACACCCTATTCTAATTATTCGCCCCTATATTACAGGTTTCGTGATTCGTGCTCCATCTCACCTCAAAGCCCCTCCGCACCGAAGGAATGAACAGGGGCACCTTCCCTGTTGTCAGACCTTAAGAAGGCTCACGGCTAAACCTGCCCCAGGAAACAGATCTTTGACTTTACTTGGAGGATCATAGGACTTA
>CAJNDV010030977.1:7062-21920 GCA_905221635.1 Symbiodinium sp. CCMP2456 | reverse complement strand
AGAAACCCTTATAGATCCCTTTAGGGAACCTTCAAAAGGACCTAGAAAAGGGACCCCGAACCCTAAAGCCTACTCTGTAAACATGAGCTCTCGACTGAACCAAGAGTCCCCAAAGCCTAAAGTTTTGAGCGACCCTAAACCCTAAACCCTAAACCCTAAACCCTAAACCCTAAACCCTAAACCTAAACTCTAAACCCTAAACCCTAAACCGTCTCAGCCGACGTCAAGCAGCGCAAGACAGCAGGTTGGTGCCCGCCGCTTTCTGTGGGAGGCCCTGGGGTGAAGACTTCGCGATGGCTGACGGTTTTGGCTTTAATTTTGGGGCCTTAGTAACTACCTTTTTACTATTTTTTGCGGGGGCTCCTTATTATAAATACATTATAAAGGAGCCCAAAACCCTATTCTAATTATTAAGGCCCCTAACTTAGGTCTTTGAAGAAGAATGAACCTTCTCCAATCCTTCCATGCACCCTCGATGCCACTTTGCTGTGCCCCCACATTCCCAGCGTTAATACTTCTGAATCGCATTCCGGCCCCCGCCGCCACTTCATCCCCAAACGTCCAGCATCGCTGGTGGCTTTGAGTTTTCGATTCAATATCCTTGCAGGTGCACCCTGTTTGCCTAAGCTTCGACATGCTACATCGTTCAGCAATGCATGCGTCCGAATCTGAAAACAGAAGCCGTACTTGTGAGTCCATGTTCCACAACCCATTGCTTGCACTTAGTCGTCAGCTGGTGGGTCTGCAGCGATTGAAGGTTGAGCCTAGCAACGTAGAGCCTCGACAGACCCCGCTACAGACCCTATTGCCCGGACCCGGTTCGATATAGTTTCCCCACTCCCTCAACCTCCTAACGCACCAAGCAACCCCAACACACTCAAGCCCAAACAAATCCAAAACCTCCAAACCCGAAACCCTGACCCCGGACCCGAACCCCTGCAAACCCTAAGCACCTCGTAGCATGAGCAGATCATCGGCGACATCCGGCTTAACGGTCACGCCGTCGTGCTCACGAGCCACTCCATGGAGGACCGTGCTTGCGGATCGCCGACGGTCGTTTGTTAGTCGGAAGGGCTCGCGGCGTTTAGGGTCTTTAGGGCTTTGTGGTTTTCGGGCTTAGGATGGACGTAGCCTCCGAGTTTCAGCTTTTGGAAGTTTGGCCTTCGGATCTTCGGCCATCGAGCATCAAGACGAGGATCCCACACTGGGTGTTGATGTTTCGGGTTTGGGGCTCCATGCATCGTAACAGCTAGGCAGCTAGGCATTGATGAACCCTAAGATGTTCGGATCGGGGGTGTTCGGCGTACGTTTTGGTAGCAAAGGTCTATGCATTGCTTAGCAATCCCGCAGCCAACTCTGGCAGGATGTTTGCGTCGCATGCACCACTTGTTGGCCTGTGGATCCTGAACATCCGCGAATCCCGGCTTTCAAACTTGAAGTTGCGCCTAATTTAGGGCCCGTAATAATTAGAACAGGGTTTTGGGGCCCATTATACTATAATAAGAATAAGGACCCCCCAAAACAGTATTGGTAATTATTTAGGCCCTTACATTATACCCCACGAAATGGACCCGAGCAGGAGTGCGAGGTGCTCTGCACGCGCCTGACCATCATGGCCTCCCTTTGCATCGTTTCTTTGTGTCTAGGGGCTCAAAAAGTTTCTAATTCTGTTCCTTGGGGCTCTTTAACGTCAGTGTGGTATGATTCAATGATACCGCTCAAAACGTTGTTCTTATACTTTTACGGCCATCACATTTGAGCGAACCGGATGGGACAGATGCCCATGACCTGATAGATCGGGGTTTGGGCGTTTCTGGAGCCCGACTGTGTCTGTCGCCTTTATGACCGTCGGACCTGAACTTGAAATCGAATTAGGTGCATTTGACCTAAGATATAAGGGTTCTGGCAACAGGGGTCCTACGGTACTTGATTTGAGTCTACGGGCCTTGTTGGAGAAGATCCTTCCTGCGAAGAGCTCGGGAAGAAGCCCTGGCAGCCCTGGCGCTCCAACCCTGTTTGTATCGACAAGTCTGAAGCAGAGTTTCAAACATAGACAGTCCCAACGTAGAGGGCCGTAGAACCCAAAGTAGGAGCCCGTGGAATTAGGATCCTAGCACTCAGGATCTGTCTTCGGACCGCCTACATTCTGAAACTGCGGCTATTACGCGTATGCTTTCACCAGACTGCCTGGCCCGGAAATGCCAGAGAATCCGGCCGCAAGAAGCCTCACTACACACCCAGACACACACACACACACACAGACACAGCAATCCGCGCATCCAACACACCGAAACCCGAAGCCTTGACCGATTTGGCTGAAAACTTCAGTCTCGTGATCGTGGACTGCGTGTTTGGGGCTTGAGGGTTTGAGGGTTTTGGCTTAGGTCTTGTTTTCGGGTAGGTTGGTGCCAACGACTGTTTCCAGAATTCAGAAAACAAGTTCCGGAAGCGTGGGACAAGCCAGGTTCACGGCCAGTTCCGCTGCTTGGGAAGTCCCGTCGAGCTCAAGGCCAAAAGACGAAGACGCAGGGCATTAGTAGTGGTGGAAGTAGAACTAATGGCAGTCGTGGTCGTTGCCGTCGCGCATGTTGTCGTCGTGTCAGCAGTAGCAGTAGCAGTTGCTGCTGTGTCTCTTGCTGTTGGCCTTGGCAGTCTTATTGCTGTGCTTGGTCCTGCGGCTGCCACTGCAACCTCGCGCACAACAAAGTCTAGACTGTTGGAGTTTTGACTTTGGGGTGGTGTCGGGTGAGGGGCTGTTCCTTGATGTCGTTGCAAGACTGCTTTGGGTCCCTGTGCTAGCAAAAGCTAAACGAATCTTCAATGCGCCAGATTTCCTAAGCCCGATTGCTTAACAATTTTGTTTTGTACTTACCCGAACATGTTTTACACATCTGCTTCAGAAATGCCCAATCTGAGGGTTCGGGGCTTGGCAAGTGAATCCATTTCTCTCCTGCTGGGTCCTGGCTTAACGTGTGGAAGCAGGGCTTAGTTGCACTTTTAACAACATCTCCACCGGAATGCCGGAACCCTAAACCCTGAACCCTAAACCCTAAACCCTAAACGCTAATCCCTATCTCAGTTTCTTCCTTGCAAGGCCAGATACGGTGGTGGCTACAGCCTTGCAGCCGATACCTCAGTTCAGCTGCAGAGTCGCAGCCCAGTTTGGGCTCAAGGCAGCCGGGTTCTCCCCAGAGAGCCCAATACCCTTTAATTAAGGAATATACCTTAAATTATTAGGGACTTCCCATTATGATTTAAGCTATACTCCTTAATTAATGGATATTGGGCTCTCTGGGTCCAAACCCTGAAGTCTGAAGCCTCCAAAACCCACCTTTGACCCCTTGACCCTACCTTAAGAACCCAAAACCTACTTTTTTGTAGGGTCCCTACAAATCCCCTTTTAGGGTTTATAATAAGAACCTACAAAAAAGTGGGTTTTGGGCTCTTAAGGTAAACCCCAAACGGTCCTGACATTTGAAGTTTGATCGAAGGCTTCCCTCAGCAAGTCTACATGTGGTTCAAGAGTTCCTGAAGCCGCTAGATCCCTTAACCCAGAAACCTCCAAATCCGTAAACCCTGCAGCACCCTTAAACCCCAAAATCGCATCAACCCCCATGATTCTCCCTCAAGCCTCAGATCCCAAATCCTTAAACCCTCATCTGAAAGCTGAAGCCCTGGATCCGATACCCAGAGTTCGAAAGCTGCTGAAACCGTGTAAATGTAGGGGCTGAATAATTAGAATATGGTTTCTAAACCCTAAACCCTAAAAACCCCCCAAAATAGTACAGGTAGCTATGTAGGCCCCTACATGAACAAAATAAAAGAATAGACGGCTCTCTCGAGGCAGCAAGAGCCGCATGTAGCATGCCGTGCAGTGCTAGAAGCCACACCCAGAGACTCCAATATCCCTTAATTATGGAATATACCTTAAATCATATTAGGGATCCTACTATAATTTAAGGTATATTCCTTAATTAAGGGATATTGGAGTCTCTGGGCACTTGTGATAAGAGCTTAGACATAAAGATTTCAACAGCAGCAATGATGAAGATAAGAGCTGCGCTAGTAAATCACAACATCAAGGCTTTCGGCGATTCGTGTCAGTGCGAGTTCCCCCCCAAACCCTAAACCCTAAACCCTAAGCCCTAAACCCTAAACCCTAAAAGCAAAGCTGCTCAGGTGAAAAGCCTCCCGGGCCAGGACAGCTTTGACTTTTCAGGTTGAAAGGGGGTGCAGAAAGGAAACCATGAACATATACATACTATGTGCATATATACATGTATACATATACAAAGATGGATAAAATTATATACATATATATATATATATATCGGTGTACATATGTCTGTGTGTATATATATATATACGTACATATTGACAGATGGACAAGGTGTAGGGTAAAGTTCTCTATCTCGAAGGATTCAAGCTCTTGGTTTCGTGGTTGATGTGTCCATGCTCCTTCCATGCACGTGCTTTGCTTGGAGGCTCATGGGTAGTTATAAGTTATAAGTGAGGTTATAAATACGATAACTCTAGTTGCAACCCATATTCCAAAAACTTGTACTCCGACGTATACCTAATATAAGGGCCTAAAAAATAGTAGAATAATACCCCCAAAACCCTATTCTAACTATTAAGGCCCCTACATGACCCATGACCCTAAACCCTAAACCCTAAACCCTAAACCCTAAACCCAACCTCAAAGGAGGGGCTCGCAGTCGGCTCGAAGCCTCAACGATGCCTGTCGTGAGGAAGCCCTCGGCCGCAGCACGGAGCAAAACACAGAGCTTCGGCTGCACTAGAAGACCCTAGACCCTAAACCCTAAACCCTAAACCCTAAACCCTGAACCCTGAACCCTAAACCCTAAACCCTAAATTAAAACCCTAAACCCTGAACCCTAAACCCTGAACTCTAAACCCTAAACCCTAAACCCTAAACCGTTCGCTGCCGAGGGTTGGGGAGCAAAACGAAGAAGTTTCAGTCCCTGTCAAAGGTTTCAACAACCACAGAACACCGCTACAAACCCTCATAAAAGCCTGGAGAAAAATGAAGCCCGGCTTACACAGCATCAGGCTCAGATCCGTCAATTCGTCCGCAGCAAGGTGGGTAGCGTTCGGGTTTCAACGTGTTTGAAGGTTTTCGGGCGTTGGGTTAGGGCTTGTGGCTTTGACAGTTTTGGATGTTGATACGGATTATGTGAGGGTTTTGGTAGGGATCTGAGGGTTCATGGGAGACTTGAAGGGGCCCAGAGCAGTCCCCAAATGGCCGTAGCCAAGAAACCCTAAGTAAACGCTGGATATGTGAGATTGATGCTCATGCAAGCCTAAACCCTAAACCCTAT
Source organism: Symbiodinium sp. CCMP2456 (assembly GCA_905221635.1). NCBI lineage: Eukaryota > Dinophyceae > Suessiales > Symbiodiniaceae > Symbiodinium > Symbiodinium sp. CCMP2456. The sequence goes on along the minus strand of CAJNDV010030977.1, from coordinate 16,578 downwards.
CCCGCAAGCCTGGTAGGCAATATAGGGGCCTAAATAATTACCTAATTACCTATATTATTTTTTTTGGCGGGGGGGGTCCTTAGCATAATTACAGTCTTATGGGCCCCAAAACCCTATTCTAGCTATTAAGGCCCCTATAGTATCTGGGGTTGTTCTCGTCTGACCCTCACAGAGCCATGGCCTGTACACTGAGCCCGAAGAAGATTTCAGAGTAATATAGGGGCCGTAACGATTAGAATAAGGTTCTGGGGTATATTATACTATACATACTTATAAAAGGGAGCCACCAAAAGAGCATGGGTAATTATTTAGGCCTAGCAAACTTAGGATTCCGTGGCTTGGGGTTGAAGTTTAGGAAGTTTAGGATTTAGGGTTCAGGGATCAGGGTTGAGCTGTCGAGGCTTAGGAGTACCTGCAGCCGCAAGGACCTACCGTTTTGGGGTTCCTTCACAAGGTTTCCATATACAGCTCCTGAAGATGTAGGTCTCTTGGGCCGGAGAGGTAGGCCCTCGACCTCAATATAGGAACCTGATTAAGAAACCCTGGTCCTATAACCCCACAAGAATAGGATTCAAAAAAGGAACCCTAATAAAGGCCCAAAGAAATCCTGGTCCTATAACCCCCAAATAAATAGTAGGATTCATACAAGGAACCCTTATGAAGGCTCAAGGTTTCTTAATCAGGTTTTATAGGATCCTGAAGGGAGGGTGGCTCAAAGGGGGGGGGTCCTAGGGAGCTTTAGGGAACCTAAGGGAGTACTAGGGAGAATTGGGGATTACTGGGTTATATACCGCCCTTAGAACCCCCTCCCTTAAGGATTCCATAAAGGTTCCCAGACTTACCAGGAAAGGAGAGTGGGTCGCGCACACGCGACTCACGGAGCACTCCTCCTCATCCTCTGTCATGAAAAACATCATAGGCTTATGGCGTATATTATTTCCGTAATCGCAATAATAGTCTGTATTAGTATTTCGCTATCGTACTATTATTCCTTTTAAATATTACGGGTGTTGTTATGTTATTCTTATTCCTATTCCTATGCTGATTACTATTACTATTTGTTGTTACTGTTATTAATGCTACTACTATACTAGAACCGAAATAAACTAATAACCACCCGTTGCAGCGATGTGCAAAATTCCTGGAGTTTCGGAGTGCAACACCCTAAACCCAAGAGCCGAAAGTTCCAGTCCCTGAATGCCGGCTCTGCAAACCGAAAAACTCTCATTATTTCCAGTCTGCAGTAGCAAGCAATGACCCGAAGCGGTAAGTGTGTAGATGGAAACAGAAACAACCGAGGGGAGGCAACACCAACCCTTCCGGCGCAAAGTTTGGCCACTATGGGGTTTGGAGCTTCGGGTTGGGGATTGTATTAAAAGTTATCCCAAGCAAGACGACAAGCACTCTGAAACCAAAGCCTAAAAACTCTGCACTGTTGTGCAGGTTCCTTGGGCACGGCTTGCCGAAGTCAGTGTGGGCCTGTTTGGACCCCAGTAAAAGTGAGGAGAATGAGAAGCTGCGTGAAGGTTCGCTGAGGGTTGTGGAGTAGCGTTTCGGCTTGGAAGTTGCTTTGGTTTTTAATTTGGGCGGCTATCATACTTGCGGGTGCTGCCAATAAGGATCCATTAGCTCTCGGGGGGACGGGCTCAGGAGGAAGTGAAGCGTCGTCTGTATCCCATATGATGCCGACAGCAGCCTTCAGGATGTGTTGCTTTGCGCAAAACTGTAGGGGCCTAAAGTATTGCCAATACTAGTTTTTTGGGGGGTCATGCTTATTATTGTACTTATAGCATTATATCGGGCCCCCAAATCCTATTCCAATTATGAAGGCCCCTATACTACACCCTTATAGTATCCCTTATCGATCCCTTTTACAGGAACCCTATTCTACTTATTGAGGCCTCTATATTACATTTTCTCGGGGTCTCTGGTGGGTCCCATAGGATTCTTGCGCAAAGGAAAGCACCCCGTCGCTGAATCAGTGACTTCAGGGTGGCCTGGACCCATGGGTCTATGGTGAGTAAAGCAACAAGACTCATATTCACAGTATTTTCATAATAATCCTACTCATAAAAAAGCATAGTCATAATGATAGTAATATGAGTCATAAATCTGTTAGCTATTTTTACAGTGTGGTGCTATCGTCGTTTGCCAGTCTTTGTGGCACACAGCTCCGGAGCATCAGCAGTGTCACGATGGGTTTCATGGAGAGCGCAGGCAGCGGCTCATCCATCTCCTCTAGAGAGCCTGTTTGGCCTACCCTGAACCTCAGATCAGCCGCCGCAGAACAGCAGATTTATAGGACTTGCGCTTGCTGCTGCTTATCCGGCACGGTCGGAATGATACACCAGCTTATCACTTATCCGTCCCTAAAGCCGCTTGGGCTTGAGATCAGGTCCCCAACGAGTCGGATCTTTTGTATCAACACATCTAAATCATGTAACCCCACGCTTGAGAAAGCTTAGACTGTGACGCATTGGACCCAAGACGTTGTTTTGGATAGCAACGAGCGGGCATAGATTCTGGAAGTAACTCCCATCAACACTGACGCAACGTAGCCTGGGCTTAACAAGGCCGTGAAACAATTCGCAATAGCTGGCCCGCCAGGCCTAAGACCAAAAGGCCCATCAGCTCTAAACCCGTAAACTCCCACACTCTGTACCCTAAAACCTAAACCCTGCCCTAAACCCTAAACCCTACCCTAAACCCCTAAACCCCTGAAGCCTAGTGATCAAATCAGGCTACGATATCGGCTAAAGGGCTCTCAAACGACCCGCGGAGAGGAGGCATCGGGGCATGTTTGCTACCTGGACCCTGAACCTATGAATTCCTTATATAAGTCCTTAAGAAGGTAGGTTATTCGGGGTTAAGGTAGCGTTTAGGGTTTACAGGGTTTAGGGTTTAGGGGCTAGTGATTTATGATGTGCGGATGCTTGAATGCATGATTATGGGAATCCTGCTGAGGGTTCGTTAGAATGAAGATATATTTAAGGTCTTTGTTAGGTTTATAGGTCTCAGTGTTGAAAGGGGGTCCAGGCTGTAATGTAGGGGCCTGGATTAGAATAGGGTTTTGGGCTGCTTTATAGTATTATCACAACAAGGAACCCTAGCATTTAAGGCTTCTATATTAAGGGTTGCGTGCGCTCCGGCCTCCAGATTTTGGAGGATGGGTTCTCTTCAGGTCCAGGGTCTCGAGTGGGTTGGCATGTCCCGGGCAAAATTGGCAAAACAGGATTTACGGGCTTAGGGTTTAGGGCTGAAAGGTTTTAGGGATTGGGGGTTTACCGGTTTAGGGTTTAGGGTTTGTAGGTTTTAGGGATTAGGGATTTACGGGTGTAGGGTTTACGGGTTTAGGGTTTAGGGGGTAGTGTGCTGCAAGCGGAGAAGCATAGGAGTATATGAGCCAAAAGGTTCAACCTTAGGTCAGAAGCCCTTCGCTCAAGCCACGGGCTTGCCCAAGGCCAGGACAGTCCCTAAACCCGAAACCCAGAGTTGGACCAAAAGGGTTTGGTGAGCTGCGCTTGTTGAGATCAGCCTGTACAATAGGAGCCTTAAGAATTAGAATAGGGTTTGGGGGGTACATTAGACTTTAATTATAATAAGGAACCCCCAAAACCCTATTCTAATCATTAAGGCCCCTACACTACTTAAAGGATCATGGGACTTAGTAAGTAGGGTTATAATTGGGGTAACTATACTTATAACCCCAATTAGGGGACTTATAACCTTACTTACTAAGTCCCTGATCCTCCAAGTAAGGCCCCTACATTAGTCACCAGACTTGTGAGCTGAGCCCATCCCCTAAACCCTAAACCCTAAACCCTAAACCCTAAACCCTAAACCCTAAACCCTAACCCCTAAACATCGAGGCTTGACTTCCTTGGAAGCAGTCACATCGATACACCAGGGAACCCGAAACTCGTAGACTAGGAGCTCTCTTCTTCAAGAACCCCCCTAAAGACCCCCTAAGCTCTAAACCCTGATTCATAAGCCCTAAACCCTGCACCCTAGACCCCAAACCCCAAAACCCTAAACCCTAAACCCCAAATGGGTTCGGAGGCCTGGATTTGAAGAGGCACCTCCTCACATCCCAGCATCCAAACTTCAGCCCCCCCCTCAGCCGCTGCGTTTCAGCCCTAGCGCCCCGACAGCGCCATTTAACGTTGAAGCCTAACTAGTTGCCACCATTATTCCTGTGGGCCCTTGTTTATAAGTATGGCACAACATACCCCAAAATTAGAGCCCTGTTAAAACTACAAAGGCCCCTACATTGAACCTGACCAGAGACAGGAGCTGCCTTTGGCCGAGATCTTCCGCCTCTTTGAGGCTTACGTGGAGCTTTCCACAGGGCTTTATAGGGACTTCAGGGTTCTCTCCCCACAGAGCCCAGGACCTCTTAAATGAGAATATATGGTTTACATCCCCCCGAAAAAGTAAACCTTAGAATTTAAGGTATACCTTAATGTGAGAATATATGGTTTGAATTCCTCAAAACACATTGCCTTATAGTTTAGGGTATAAAGCTTTACTAATGTTCTTCGGTACGTAGTACCCTTTTGCCCTTGTTCTTGTTGGGCTCCCTTTGTAGGAAAAGGGGCACCCTTATTATTCAGGGGCTACTAGGGAACCTAGGCTCGTAGGGGCTTTAGGGTTCTGGGAGCACCCAACCATCCAAGCTGCTGCTTCGGCAGCTGAGGGTGCACGATCATGTGGCGCTCAAGAAGATGCGAACTTGTTCGGCGCTCCGAACTCGTAGTCATTTAGTGAGAGAGTGGTTTAAGGCCCTGGGCCCCGGCTTGAAAAAGCCTCAAAGCTTGAGGCTGATGACAGGGAAGGTTGGCGACCCCGAAAAAAAGCCGCAACAAGTCGGAATCAGTGGGTTTCCTGCAATTGAGACTAGACCCTGGAATCCCACACCCTAAACATGCAAAAGCGTCGTACTCCCGAAGAATACCACCCGAAGCACGACGCCCCCATTGGACGTGCCGACGAGGAGGCGTCTAACAACGGCGGCAGTCTCGAAGGACCATGGTTTTGCAGCAATTCCGGAGTGGAAGGTTCCAAAGGCTTAGGACTCAGGATTGGTTCCCTAAACCCTAAACCCTAAGCCCCAAACGGGGCTTCAAAGGCTCTTAGGATTGCTTCTACGAACTTGCAGGTTGACTCTTGACAATCCGTGAAACAGGACTCCAGGGCGCCCCTTCCCCTAACAACGAACTACGCCACCTTCCAGATGGGAGTTTCCGAAAATTATGGTACCTTCTTTAGGGGTCCTTACATTATAAAAAGGTCCTACTATTTAGGGTACTATATTAGGGTCCCCTCTTTTCGGAAACTCCCAGATTTCACTACTTCCACTGTGGGGGCGCAGCGGTGTGTAAGTGCCACATAGGTTCGGTGCAAGTACAGCCGATGTAGACAGATCTAGCCAACAAATGACTGCGATTGTTCCTAGTATTGGTATTGCTAATGCTGCCCCGACTGCTACTATGACCACCAATACTTTCACTACCACTAATTATCATTACTACTACTATTATTATTACTACTACTACTACTACCACTACCACTACCACTACCACTACCACTACCTCTACTACTACCACCACGACTACTACCACCACGACTACTACCACTACGACGACGACTACTACTACTACGACGACGACGACTACTACTACTCCTCCTTCTACTACTACTACTACTACTACTACTACTACTATTACTACTACGACGACGACGACTACTACTACTCCTCCTCCTTCTACTCCTACTACTACTACTACTACTACTACTACTACGACTACTACTACTACTACTACTACTACTACTACTACTACTTCTACTACTAGTACTACTACTGTACTCCTCCTACTACTACACTACTACTGCTATGACTACTGCTGCTCCTACTCCTACTCCTACTCCTACTCCTACTCCTACTCCTACTCCTACTCCTACTCCTACTCCTACTACTACTACTACTACTACTACTACTACTAAGCCTCCCAGGAACCCCCTCTTTGCATAATCGACTGGCATCTCATTCGTCCGCTCTGCTATTCTGAATCTATGTTCACTTTCTCTTAGGGGGCTGAGTAGGTAACCTTAAACCTTTTGGGGCTGTAACGTTTTTTGGCCTAGAGTACTCACCCCCTGAGATTCTACTACTGCACGAGTCCCCTACTACATAGAGGTAGGGTAATCGTATCATACGCAATCACATATGCTGAGTCTGGTTTTTGGTTATAGGTTCATTAGACGGTGACTAAACAGCTTCCCACCCGACAGGTAAGTTCCGCGGAAGTACTTTTGTTGCGAACAAAAGCGTCGGTTGGAGACGAAGCGACTTGGATAAACCCTGGTATATAACAACTGTTGTAGAAACCCTTTTGAACTTAGAACCCTTTTTAAAGGAAAGTCTGTCCTTCATAAACCCCCAGAACCCTGTTAAAGGAAAGTCTATCCTTCATAAAACCCTAGGTGGAGCCCGGAGAACTTGAGCTCGAAGCCCAAGCCCAGTGAAAGGATGCCTCTCCGATTATTCCATTTCCCAGACCTCCCTGGAAGAGGCTAGGGGGTTTTAGGGTTTAGGGTTGAGGATTTCTGGTTTAGGGGGTTTTAGGGTTGAGGATTTCTGGTTTAGGGGGGGGTTTAGGGTTGAGGATTTCCGGTTTAGGGAGGTTTTAGGGCAGGGGTTGGACTTCAGAACTGCGGCTCCAGGGGTTTGCAGGTCTGAGCCGAAGGATTGAAGCTTGTGGGTTTTGGGGTTAGGGTTAGGGTTTAGGGTTTAGGGTTTAGGGTTTAGGGTTTAGGGTTTAGGGTTTAGGGTTTAGGGTTGCGGTTGCCTTCCGGATCCCGAAATCACAGCTCTTGGGTTGGTAGCCCAATCGCACGGCAATGAACTTCTCTCCCCAGGGAAAGATTGTTCGTTGACATGCTGTGTCCAATGCGCTGCTCCCTGCACGGGTACTCCCAAGAAATTTGACCGAAAATAGGAATGGCAAGGGCTTGTGCCAGCATTTGGGGTCGCAGATGTTGTGAGAATCTGTTCTTGCACGTCTGTGGGCAGGTCTTCTTGCACTTTTCGCGTGAGGCAGGCGTCATCGAGGAGCCGCTGTTTAGCCGGACAGTTCGAAACCTCTCTCTAACACATCTACAACGACAACGAGAGCAAGGTAGCTTAGATCTTATTGACGCCCAGCAAGCGTCTGACTTTTCAAAAAGCCTTTCCAGTACTAAACAAATCCTAGGAGCAGCCTTTGTGAAACCCTCATAGAATCCTGACCCTAAACCCTAAACCCTAAACCCTAAAGGAATTCTAATAGCCAGGGCAAAGTCCCGACCCGAAAGGCCCAGAAATGTAAAGAGCCCTGCAAAACCATGCTTCAAATCCTCGTGGCAAGCCTAAGGGTTTAGGGTTTAGGGTTTAGGGTTTAAGGGCGTAAGGTTTCCGGGCTTGGATGTTTCGGCTTCAGAGTTCAGCGCGTTTAGGCTTTGGGGCGTCTGCATTTGAATCGGTGAAGCTTCGCAGCGAGCCAGCGTAGTTTCGGGGTATGGAAACTGGGGTTCCGGTGGTTAGAGTGTATGAGACTTAGGCTTCGGGTTATTACGAACCCTAAACCCTAAACCCCTAAACCCTAACCGTAACCCTAAACCCTAAACCCTAACCCTAGACCCTAAACCCCTAAACCCTTAACTCAAGGGTCCTTCGGTCTCGCAGGTGTGGCCATGAAGCTCCTGCATCCTATTGCCCAACGTTAGAGACGTAAACCTCTCCTGAGTAAGAAGCCTTCCCTAAGCTGCAGTCGGTGTGAAAACAAGCGAACTCCTAATCTAGCTAAGTTAGAGAATATTGAGTCTTCGGCTTGCTAGCCAGATCTAAACCGGATTCTGATTTACAGAGCTCTTGTTCCGGCGACTGTCGAGGCGTCCCTGACCTGAGTCGCCCCGCAGAGTCCCTGCAGGATCCGGAGATCCAGATGCAGGACATCGATGACGCCAGCCCCCTCTCAGCCAGCGCCGACATTCTGCAGGATTTGCGCCAAAGCAGTGGGATGAGAGAGAGTTCTCGAGATGCAGATTTTGAAGTCAAGGACGTCATGTAGACGGTTTGGGTGGGTCTGGGGGTAGGCATCGGTTTGGCATGAGGCCGTTGCAGCGATCTGCACATGCAGAATGAACTGCCAAATCATGACGAGTGTCTTGGCATGGTCGCTTCCCCTGCATCAACCGACAAGAAGGGAAGCACGACATCCGAATTCTCCACGAGGCCCGAGGCTATGACGAATCTTCTACACGAAAAACTGAGCCCCAAACTATGCACCCGGCATTGCTCTAACAGGAGCCAGCCCGCACGAACCTTCTGGAGGAGCCCGAGGCAGGGATGCTGCTGGAGGGGAGTGGGGCGGTCGTTCCTGGTCGCCGTGATCCTTGGAGCTCATGTTGGCCCCTTGTTAAGGAAGTCAGCCATCCTAATTGATATGCTCTCCACCCCCGGACACAAATTATAGAGAGCCCCGATAAACGCCTGATTAAGAGCCTCTAAGCGCTCTTCCAGGGCCGATGTGTCTTTAGCCAGAAACCGTCGAAAGACAGATCTTGTCAGGGGAAACAAAACTACTGATAAGGATGCGGCTTAGGGTTGAGGCTTAAGGGCCACTACAGCACAGCGACACATTACAAGATAAAAGTTGCTTGCAGTGCCCGGGCGTCAGCTTCGCGAACCAGCCCGTCCTAGTGTATCGAGACCTGAGATTGTACTTAGTCGAGCTTGTCAAAGTCACGTTGCAAAGAAGCGCCGCATGCAGGCGACTGAAGCCCAGCGTGCGATTCCCCCACAGGCTTCTGCACGGCTTAGGGAAGTACGTTTTGGCCTTTCGTTCTCAGATTTGATATTTGGTGTTCTCTGCTTTTCCATTAACGCATCGCAAGCCTTGCTGGCGCAACAGGATCTGTCATTGTCGGCGCAGGGTTCCATGATAAGCCCATGAACAGGTTTTCATCGTAGCAAGAAAGATGCTCCGTTCAGTCGAAGCGAGCTTTGTCTAGGTCAGGGTCTCACATGCCGAACTTCAATCTTAAGCGAAAATTGCAGGAAGGTTGGTCTCCAGATGCTCCTCAGCAAGAGGCTGGATGGGTGAGTCATCACGGTATATTTAAAAAACTAAGTTCACCGAGCCTTAGGTGGTTCCATTCACCTGACATCAGTGGAGGTGCACGGTTTTCATTAGCTGATTTGCAGTTTAGGGCCGAGGGTTTAACGATTCTACATTCCGGGCGTCTGGGTCTAAGTGAAGCAAGGTTCAAAGTCCGATGCCGAAAAGCCTAGACGGAAAGATCCAGCCCAAGACCTGGCACCCAAATTCCACAATCCCCAAACCCCTGAACCCCTAAACCATCCTAAACCCTAAACCCCTAAACCCCCAAATCCTAAACCTCTAAACCCCTGAACCCCCAAATCCTAAGCCCTAAACCCTCAACTTAACTCTGAACGTCAATAGGTGGCTAGGAGCT